>WBMV01007814.1:339507-394182 GCA_013396655.1 Campylorhamphus procurvoides
CTTTTTTTGACTAACATGGTATCTAGTTGCCTTAGCTCTGGTACATGTTTTCCTTGTGCAGTGTTCCAGCTATTATCTGACCCTTAAGACAGCTAACACAGGGTTAGAGGTTGCAGGCTATGCTATATGTGAGAAGTATACCTAGAAGTATAAAAATCTACAAATTCATGAAAGGCCTACGGCAACAGTGGCATATCCTGGGGGAAAAAAAGTCCCAACATCTCTTATGTCTTGTGTACTACTCTACTGTTCAAATATCCAAGAATCATCATATTTCTCCCCTTATGCACAGTTCTGATCCAGAATTAGATTATTATTTTTTTTGGTTAAACTGGCTCAGTGCTCCAAGACTCATAGCTCCTCATCATTTATCATTCATTCAGTCTTTTCATCTGCACATTTTAGTAGCAGTGATTTTGTGTTTACCTCTGGTTCATTCATTAAACATTGACCAGTGTTGGAAGATACCATGCCTGTGGGACATCAGTAGAAATTGGTAATAGAAATTGTGTTTCAACTATCATACATGTCATCTGGTCTGTATTATATTTCTTGTTTGCATTGTTAATTTCAAATACTGCTTATCTTTATTCCAAACAATATACAGTACTTTGTCACAAATACCTTACAGGAAGCTGTTTCCATCAGTGCTGTTATCATTATCAAATATATTTATAATTTGAAAGAATGGAATCAAGTTTGTTTAACAAGACTTATTTACTATGATGATTGATTTGCATTAACTATAATATCATCCTTTAATTCTTTGCAAATTAAATCTTCTAGTACTTTATTCATTACTTTTTCTGGAACCCAAACTGTACTATGTGGCCTTGAATTACCTGGATCTTCTTGTTGACTTTTCCTTAACATTTAGAAACAACACTATTTATTCGAGGTCTGAATTTTAAAATTATTTTCTCTTCAAGATTAAAAACTGGGGAATAAAAAAAAATAACAGCAATTGTCTCAACCAACTCCTACATCATTCTGTTATGTAAATTGTCCAGATCATACAATTGCAAATATTTATCTTGACTGTCTATGGTACAGTGTTTTCCTTTCTGTATACTACTTGCTCTCAAGTGGCTTCAAGTCTAATTCAGTAATTCTCATATGATAAGAGAATCATAATTTTGCTTTGCAAAACCCAACTCCAAAGGCCAGAAGACTTTACTAAATACTGTGTTAACTCTTTTCAGTAGCAGACCTCAAGCAATGTCCTAGCTACAGCAGCTGGGACTAGTTTATCACTGTGTGGGTGTAACCAAAACTGTGCATTCTACACCCTCTATGTCTTTTCTGTTAATAATGGATTGTCTGCAGCAGCTGCCCAGGGCACACCTGACACCTCAGGCTACAAGCTGGGTGTTAAAGAACCCTGTGAGAAAGGGAAGTGTTCCTGTCTTCACATCAATGACTCAGCATTGATAACTCCCCTCCGGAGAGACATTAGCACCTTCACACCCAGCCTGAGGGGTCAGGTCTGCTAATGGGCCACCAAAGATTCCAAAAATATCCCATGACTTGCAGAGTTAAATCACCATCGTGAAACTCCTCACCCTGGGGGAGGTACTGGGTATTCTCACCTGAACCTAAGCATATATATATATATATATATATATATATATATATATAATCTTTGGATTTTGGGACTTGGGGAACCATTCATCAGATCCAGAGGAGGACCTGGACCTCAACAGGACTGTGACTGCCTCTCTTGACCAGAACTGTGACCATCATCCTCACCAACAGGTTTATTCTTTCCTTTTACTTTGCACTCAGGGTGACCACATGGTGCTCAGCACAAGGGATAATGAACACCATTCTGTTCGTGCACCACAGTGCTGGGTTATACATCTCTTTTTTGTGGGTTAAACCCAGTTTTTTTTCTCTGTATCATTGTATTTATTGTAATCTTCTTAGTAAATTGTGACTGATTTATAATCTCTCTTGAGTCGAGTTCATTTATCCTGCTGGTTAACCTTTAAACCAGCACAGACAGTTATTAGCAGAATTTTTTGCATTCTTATTATGATTTTACAGAACATGTCTGTGAATATATTTGTTATAGATTTATATATTTTACATATATATATAGGAGAGATAGATACATATATATATTTGTATATATATGTGAATGAGACTATGTCATGAGGCATTTCCCACATAGTTTAATGTTTCTGTTTTTTAAAATATTCTCCAACTACTTTATTTGAGACAATATTTTCCATAATACATCTAGAATACACACTCTTTTTCATCATTTTAATTGCAATTAGCTTGTGATTACTTGTTGATGAACAACATATAGTTTGATTTATTTTTACTACAAGATATTCAACAAACTTCACTCAATCTTTTTGGTTCAAAACCTTGTGTGTTAAAAAACTTATCAGCTACACATTCTTTAGAAACACCAGTATGTGAGCAGGACCTCCAAGCTATATCTCTCCATCCAAAATTTCCAATAACAACTTAATTCTTTTTTCTAAGCATTGCATCTCATTCTGCAAGATTTAACTTTCTGGTTAGTAGGAAATCCACTTATAGGTTTTATAATCAGCATGCTGACCAGAATCCTGTGGCATTCACAGTTCTTGGCTCTGCCAAACTGCAGTTGGCTAAATTGTCATATCTTTCTGTTGGAGGTTTAATTTTCGAATGACTTCACGTACCTTTTTTCCAAAAAAAATGCTTAAAATCCATAGTATATTTTCATTTGATGTGTCAGCAAATTTTGAAAGAAAATATTTATTTTTTTGCACTCATTAGTTCTAGTTATGACTAGTACTATGCAAGATTGCTACAATGCTAAGTGTTTCCATTTCATTCAGCTCTTACCAGAATTAGTACAATCACATCTTTAGTACTTAAATATTAATTGCACATCCACATTAATTTTTTTTAAATCCACCCACTACTTTCAAGTAGATAATGTGACATTTCCTCTTCCAGACCCTTTGTAAGGTTCCTGCTGCCCTCTCTAACCTCTAGTTCTGTTTTACTCTGGAACAGTACTGTGTGAGTGCTTAGCAAAAGTATTAGAAAACTCTGTTCAGACAAATATGGAAACAGTTCTTGACCTGTTATGGTAACGTGACCTCAACAGGATGAACCTGAACCTGAACTGACTTGTCAAAGGGGCAAGTGTAGATGACAAAGTGGTGTTAATCATTGACCTTAGGATTCAAAACTAAAATCTAGCCCTTCTGAAGCTTTTTGTTTCCTAGAACAGGAGAATCTAAGTGCACACTGTGTTGCAGCGGCACTTTAGTTTTCAATATAAGGGATTTTTAAACATCCATAAAATCCAAACCAGTCTTACAGATTGCCAGAGCTTCACCAGTTTAACAGATTTAAAACTGATATGCTTGATAGTCTGGGTTTGTTAAATATCATGTAAATTGTATATAATTCTCTTTTGTGATTATTCAGAAAGGGCATTCAAATCCCTTGAGCTTTTTCTCATATTATGAAAATTACTTGAGAGCTGATATAGTAAAAATTGTCTTTAAGATCTGTCCCCTTTTTCCTTAATACTTTCAATCATATCTGCTTTTAACCTTTTCTTCCCCCCATCATCAGAAACATAAAAATAGGAATTACTTATATACTAAATGAACAAGAAAACCAAGGAAAGGCTTATTCAAAGTTGTTGTATTTATATGATACAGGCATTACACAAACTGTTTAAAACCAGCTGAGTGTGTGCACTGCAAATGAAGCAGACTAAGACTTTTCCTTTGTTCTTTCTCTAACTGACACAGCTTTGCCAATGCTTACACACATAAACATGCTTATTTATCACAACTGTTGATATGTCCAAAATATTTGTTGGGAACAATTCGTGACTAGTGCTGTGTGGCTTCTGTCCAGGGAGTTATAGATATATGCTAAAATAATTGAAACCTCAGATGATTATTTAAAATGTAGACATTTAGATTTTTTCAGAAGAATTCCATTCAAAGTCATCTGATTTTATGCATTTTCCTTTAACATGAGTCCCACTTTAGGAAAAACTATATTGCAGATAAAAAATGCTACTGTTCTTCTGTGTAACACATCTCAGACCTTTTTGTTAATGTATAGAGAACAAAATTTTCTTTTAGTGAAAATGCATTGTTAAAGCAGAGGATTAAATATCATGTTCTGAGACATAATCAGTGGCCTGGAGCAACTCCCTCAAGGAAATCTTCAAGCTTCTTTTCAACTTGTCTTAAAAACATAGGAAACTAAAGAAAAGCATTATTAATATTTTCTTTATCATCCCACCATGTGCTACCTGGACATAAAATCAATATCAAGAGGTCCAATGTCTAATGCAGCCTTTTTAGAATAAATGAAACCTACCATTTTAGTACAGCAAGTTATATGTCATATTTTACTGGCTGGAAATGCATCAAATTTCTTATTCTTTAGCAATATTTACAAACAAGTACTTCTTCAGACTTCTACCGTGTGTGATCAGCTGTCAAGGAAACTGAATGTTCATCCTATGTTTATTAAGGAATCAATACTGTCTTCTAACAGGAATCCAGCAGGATGTCCACGAAAAAATGTTTGTGTAGGTAAAAACACACAATGAAAGCTTCCTTTGTAACATATTTCTTTATACCTCTGACTTCTAAAATTGGGGCAAGAAGAAGAGTGTATATCAGATCTTTATTCAGCTATCTAAAATTTGCTGTACAATTTTCTGGCAGGCATTGCAGAAATTCAGAACTTTGAGAAGTGTTTAAATGAAGAGAGACAAGTATTATCTCTGTATTTAACACAGTTTATATTTCTATTGGTGAAAGCACTGCAATCTCCATGAAACTTATACTACAGGTATCTGCACTATAAAGCAATACCTTTACATGGAATCATAATAAAATACATTATAAATCATGTTTCTACTATACATCTTTAGTGATGACTTGACTGTGTTGGATTAAGAGAAAAGTAAAAAGAGATAATGAATTATGAGCTGACAATATTGATAGCCTAGACAGATACAACAACAAAAATGGAGAAAATTATGGCAGAGAACCAAAGACAAAGATGAGAAGTTTACTGTGGTTGTCATATTAACAGATGCCTTGACCTGTGGTACTGAACCAGATGATCTCCAGCAGTCCCTTCCAATACGAACAATTCTGTTTCTGAGTTTCAGTTTTCTTCATTTTTTTCTTAATAGGTCTAATGGCAATAAAGATTTAGAATATATGTATATATTTAACTTATCAAAATGTTCTTCAACTAAAGGAAATTTCTAACATGAACCCTTTTTTTCCTAATTAGATATCTGCTTCTTGATGTAATATCACCTAACACACAGTCTGCATGCTCGAGTGCTGATAATGACTAATATAATCCCTTGAAATGCTGCAAAATTATGAGAAAGTTGTTCTTAGAGGAAAAGTCTCTTCTGTTACATCCTGTGAGATACAGCAAGAGCTGATGATAACTGCTGTCACTGTGGGTCAGTGCCCATAAGGTTTGTACAAGCCTTTTGACATGAAGCCTTTCATCAGTGATCTAAGTATTCTAGTCATGTTGCAGCATCATATTCTTTAATCCATCATCTAAAACACAGAAGCAATATGTTGTCTCTGGTATATATCTACTTGACATTCCAAAGGAAGATTTTATTTTAAAGTATATTTCTATCATATTGCCTTGTGTAACCTCCTATTCAATGGAAAAAACGCAAATGGATTTCGGCAGTGCTTGTAGACATATGATTAAACTATATTAAATTACTTGTGGGTAATTTGAGAACTTTGGATAGTGTAATACAGTATATGAATATGATTACTTTAACCTGGAGAATCCCATTAATAATACACAATAAGTGCTTGTCCTGCATTTATGGCTTTCTGACATGTTCAAGGGGGTTCTTAATGGAACTCTGATTGTCATTTTGAATATGATTAAGCTTTCTCAATGCTCTAAGTTAAATGCTTCAGTCCCATAATCATTTTTGCAGCCATTCCCTGGGCTGGTCTAGGAAGTTCCCTATCTTTCTCATATAGGGAAGATCAAACCTGGATCCAATAGTCCAGATGTGACTTCGCCAGTGCTGAGTAGACAGAGAGGATCATCTCCCTTTACCTGCTGGAAACATTGCTTCTGATGCAGTTCAGGACACTGTTGGCTTAATTGCCATAATGGTTCATAATCACCTTGTTACATTGATACAGTACTTAAGGGATAAACTTTATCTGATGGAAATCTTGAAGTCCTGAATGGTCATCAAGTCAGAATCTTGCAAATTCTTCAGTTTGAATTTAAAACAGAGAAAAATCTTATAAAAGGCTGAAATAGAAGTGATTTCTCTTGGCTAATTCAGACCAAACACATCCTTCCATAGTAGTGTTGTCTTTGCCAGGTGAAGGATTCAGATGTCATGCTATTGGCAAAAAACATAATTGGTATGAATGTGATATTGTAGGGGTTATTCCTTTACATGCACTAATACTAGACATGCTTCCATCCCTGGTTTGTCTTCCAGTGGAAAAAGATAGAGTTCTTGGATTTGTTTTTCTGTATCTATTGGTTTAGGAGGCACTTCTGGATAGAAAGCATGTCAGTCTTCAAATGCTATGTTCCCCTGCATAAATATTTATTTTGTTAATATTTATTATAATTACTAGATGATTAGGCCTTTGAAGAAGTAATATAAAGGCAGCAAATATTAGACAGAAAGGTTCATCTCCAGAGAAGAAAGAGTGACAAAACATCTGAACCTTCAAAATGTGATGGATTATTCCCTTGCAATCCTTGCATCAGTGCTTGATGTCCTGCTGGTAAATGTGGTAATGCCAAAGAAGCTGCATGTCTCAACACAGGAATAACTGGATTAAACTATATGTACTACATATAAAAGGATATCAGACTACTTGATCTAATAATTGGGTTTTGTTCGTAATTTCTTTGCATAATTTAAACAACTTAGAAATTCATGAGAAAAGAAAGGAAAATTGAATGAAAATAAACACAACATTAAAGATTATTGACACAGTATAAGGAATAACTTTTTTAAAGACTAAGAAAAACAGAGTGCTATATAGATTTTTTTTTTCAGAATTTATTAGTTCAGTTAACGGGAGGGAAAAACTGGCTTGTTTTAACCCAGGTAGAATATTGAATAGTTAGAAGTGATTTTCTAGCCATGGAGGGTAGTTTTTTCCATGATTTTCATAGCAAATAGCTTGGAAATGTTTCTAAAAATATTTATACATCTGTATGATTCTTCAGCTAAGCACCCTGATGGCAAAAGAGAAATGTAAGGCAAAAAGAATCAAAAAGCTGTAACCTTTTGATTATGAGTAAACCGGTGTGAAGTCATAAACAGCAACAAAACCGAGCATATTTCATCCAGCCCTGTAGAAATGTAGAGGAGAAGGCAAGAGCCTGTGTGAAACGAGAAAAACAAACAAACAAACAAACAAAAAATCACAATTGCCTCACAAAACCAGTCTAATGGTTAATATAATTCAATATTCTACAGTGATTGGTAACATATTCTAATAGAAAAGATAACTATGAAATGCTAGTTCCTTCTCCAAGCTTTCCGTCACTTTATTCAGGGACTTCCTAAGACAGAGGTCATATTTTATATTTAAAATTCCTGACCAAATTTTTAGTTTGTTTGGGGTTTTTTATTTGTTTTTTTATATATCTGTTTGGTTTTTTTTTAATCTGACATACATGTTGATCATCCACAACATTCTCATCAGTTTTCTTTAGTTATATATATATATCAGGAGTTGAGACTGGAACTGAGAAAGTTTAAGATTTTAAGAGTGGCCTGGATAATGAAACCAAATAGACTGTTCATAAGGGACACAGTTTGGTGAAGGGGGACATACTGAAAAGCAGAGCTGCAGTGTCTAGGCAAACTGGGGAAATGGGATCTCAGGAGCTTAAGTTCAGTAGAGGCAAATGGAAAATCCTGCACCTTAGCTGGGATAAACCCACACAACAGTTGGGGGTCAGCTAGACAGAAAACAGCTCCGAAGGACAGGACCTGGAAGTTCTAACAACCTACAAGATTGAACACGAGACAGTACCTTACCCTTCTAGCAAAGGCAGTCAAACAAACCCTCTGTGGTATTAGCAAGGGTGTAGCCAGGAGATTCAGGGCAGTAATTCTTCTTCCTACTCCCTGCTAGGGTGGTTAAACATGCTCTGTGAGGACCTGCCCTGATGCTTTGAGATGCCTGCATGGCTCCCAGCTCCTGATCCCAGCTGTCCTACATGGCGCTTTGACAAACCTAACCAAAATTCAGCCAAAATAATAAGCACATATCTTTCTTGTGCCTCATAAATGCAATTGAAATTTCTAAGGAGTACCCCATTTGCATCAACTAGAGCTCTAAATTTCAACTTTCTATTTTGGTTGAGTTAACACTCTAATTGCTTTTTACTTCCTTTCTCAATTTTCCCTTCATAATTTTTACCCTGTGTTGTTTACAAGTTCAAACTAAATTGATTATGCAAGGTTATGATTAGGCTCACTGTAACACATAACACTGAAAATCCATGATACATGAATTTCTAGATGCAAAGCCTGTTTGTAAAAATAAATTCTATATTTATGCTAATGAAAGACCTGTATCTAATTTCCTGTCTGAAAGTCAATTCTTGAAATATTAAAATGGGAACTAGCTGTCCAACTGAGGCATACAGAAGAATCAGATGCCAAATACAATGAGTTATTTAGTAAAAAGGTCAGATTAGAGAAAAAGTTACTCTATTGTCTAAGATTTAATTTGTTTACATTAAAAATACTTGAATAATGTATTTTATCTTCAACGCATTTTGCCAAAATTACTTAAGTCTTAAAGATATATAAATTTTACAATAACTCTCTTTATACAGAAAGTGATGCAAAGTCACTTATATGGGCCAGTGCCCAAAGACAGTGTGATAAAAGCAGGATTAAAATTCAGAATTCCCAATTTGTCAAATATGCAAATTAAATTTGTTGAACGCCAATCAACTGTCCTCAAGCCACTGCTGATGGTGCTTTCAGTGTTAAGGAAAACATGGGATGCATGGCTAGAGTACAGTTTCTCCAAATTCGTCTGCTTTAATAATGTTTCTCCCATTGCTTTTGAAGATAAGGATCTGAAACTTAAAATATTATTTAAAGCTTATCAAATGATTTATCTTATGATCAGCTCTTGTGATGTGTGCCAGGCAAATATGAATTAGGCAGTTATCTTAGTAGACTGCAACGTTATGGTCAGCATTTTGTTATTGACACATCAAATGAATTCCAACAATAAATGTCTAATAAACTGTTCCCTGAAATTTCATGGATTATGGATCATCAGACTGTTGCCATTGCTGACCTTTGATGACACTCTACCTTGCCATTTTTGAGCTTTATAAATTCAAAGTCAGTCCATTAAAACATTCACTCAATAAAAGAAAGTTGTGGCAACCATAAACATTTTTGAAGGAACCGTTACATATATTTTTACAGGACAGAAAGTTACTCTGAGGGCAAATAACACCTCCCCACACCCTCTCCTCTACAAACTCCACCACTAACAGAGTTCATAACTCAAAATTAACTCAAAACTTACATCCCATGATCTTACATCATGGGATAAAGCAAAAGTTTCAACACATACAAAAGCTGCAGACCAGAGCCTTGAATTTTATTCTGCATGTATTATTCTCCTTTTATATTACTTGTACTTTTTCCTTAAATGCAAATATTAAATCAAAGACTGTTAAACTGTTTCTATCTTAGGACTTTTTGATTAGTGTTTAGAAAGCCTTACTTTTATAAATCTAACTTGAAATGTAGGTGTTTTCCATGTAGTTCAAAGGACTGATACCTTTCTAAGTCAACAGCGGCTGTAAGGTGTACTGTGAACATGTCAGAAAAATACTTGGCAAAGAAATAATAAAAAGCAAAGGGTGTGATTTTTTAGAAATAAAAACAAATCCATCACCTAATAGGAGTGTTAATGTTCACGTTAATGTTTATTTTATCTGCTTTGAATTATTTTTAAATTAATTTGTAAATATTTTTTTCAGGTATTTTCATTTACCAGTTTTTCTTTGATTTTTTAGAGATAGAACTGGGATTTTTTTCTAGTAAATCATTTTACTTTTCTTTCAATGTTGGTTTTTTTTTATTTTTTTTTATTTTTTTTTATCAGGACTATATTAGTTTCATCAGAAGTTTCCTTAGATAAGTCCTGGGTAATATAAAGGAAGCCAAGAATTTTTACCCATCCAAAGGGAGCTTCAGTGTGTTCCTACTTCTACCACTGAAGACAGCTTGAGCTATTTACTGAGGTGAGGTATTGAGAGTTGCACAAACACCTCTAACTAGAAGCAAGTTTCTGACCTTGGATTTCTAGTATCTCTGGTCCTAGCAATGTCCCTATTAGATATCCTGTCAAGGTTTATTTTTTAACTAAATGAAACATCTGCTGTGTTGCCAAATTAAATTGTTTTTATTTGTTTATTTAGTCAGCTGTAGCATCTCATTAGTCTTAATGTATTTACAAGTAATCTACTGAAGACATGCAGAACATTTCTATGAAAAATAGAAAATAGGAATCAATATTTTTTCTAATTTAAGCTTCAGTTTAAAGAAAAGATCAGTATTATTCTAAACTTGTATTTATATGAAAAATGCTGCCTGGTTTTAAATAATGTCAGAATCTGGAGTTGTTTTGAGATTACAACCAATTGCATAGGTGAAATGCTAAGTAGTTTGAAAATACTGACGCAGACATAGTGGGTTTGCTATCACAAATATTATTACATTACCTTTTGCTCATTTAACCCTGGTTCAACGTAATTTATGAATCACAGAACCACAGAACGGTAGAATCAGTCATGTTGGCAAAAACCTCTGAGATCATCACATCCAGTTTATGACCAAACACCACCATGTCAACTAGACAATGGCACTGATTACCGTGTCCAATCTTTCCTTAAACACCTCCAGGGACAGTGGCTCCAGTCTCTCTGAGTAGCCCATTCCAATATGTAATCACCCATTCTGTGAAGAAATTCTTCCATGTCCAACTTAAACCTCCCTTGGCACAGCTTAAGAGTTGTTGCTCGGGAGAAGAGATCGACCCCATCATAGCCACAACTTCCTTTCAGGGTGTTGTAGAGAGTGATAAGGCCACGCCTGAGTCTCCTTTTCTCCTGTCTAATTGCAGCTCCCTCAGCCACTCCTCACAGGACATGCACTCCAGATCCTTCACCAGCTTTACTGACCTGCTCTGGACCTGCTTCAGCACCTCAATGTCCTTTCTGAATAAGGAGTTCAGAACTGGACATGGTACTTGAGGTGTGGCCTCGTCAGTGCCGAGTAAAGGGCACTTCCCTTGTCTTGCTGGCCACACATTTCATGATACAGACCAGGATGCTGTTGGAATACAAGACATCAGTACACAGACACCTTTTGATATCAAGGACTGTTTAAAATATCGTTGTCTGTTAAAAGTTGTTACACCCCCTGTTTACGGTTTTCCCCATGGCTATTTCCCTCTGTACCCCCCTCAGGCTGATCCCCAATATGCCGGATCCCTTCTTTTATCCCCCATTCTCCGTTGTCTTCTTCCCCTTCACAGTTTTCCCACCTCCGCCCTGGACCCTGCTTCCTTATTGCTTCGTTTTCCCGCCTTTGGTCAATTGCCCCCGATTGGTTGTTTGTTTACCTGATTACACACTCTGCCCCTGTTCCTGTCCAATCACATTCAAGTTCCAGAACCTTCCCTCAGAACCCTGTAAAAACCCGAGCGCTTTTAAATAAATAAATGCCTTTTGTGCCTTCACCCTCAAACTTGAGTGGTGTTGCGTGCAGAAGGTCATTTGGTCGGCAGCTCATCAGGATGCCATTGGCCTTCTTGGCCACCTGGGCTCATGTTCAGCAGCTGTTAACCAACATCTGCAGCTCTTTTTCCTCTGGGCCACTTTCCAGCCACTCTGTCTCCAGTCTGTAGTGCTGCCTTGGGTTATTGAAACAAAGTGTAGGACCCAGCATTTGGTCCTGTTGAACCTTGTACTGTTGGTCTCAGCCCATGTCTACAGCCTGTCCAGGTCTCTCTGCAGAGCCTTTCTACCCTGCAGCGGATTGACTCCCCCCCCACCTTGGTGTCATATGCAAATTTGTTAATGGTAGACTCAATCACATATGTTTGATAACAAAATAGCTAACACAGATTCCTCTGGCACCCCTTCTTGCACTAAAGAAACTACTTATTGATTTATTCCCACACTTCATTTCTTAATGAGCTACCAGTGCACGAGAGGACCTTCCTTCTCATCTCACAGCACTTGTTTCTTTAAAAGCTTTTGATGAGCAACCTTGTTGAATATCTGTTAGATATCCATATAAATTGTTGTCTTTGTAGCTGTCTCTGTAACTTAAAGCATTGCTGAGACTTTGCCATCGTATAACATTTATGCATTAATTCACTATTTCTGTTTTTATTATACCTATTTACATTTACTTATCACAGATAAAAGTTTTAACTTCCAATCTATAGTTCCCTGTATTCTCTGTGAATCCTGCTTGAAAAGTAATGTGAAATAAAAATATTAGGTATTAGGGTAAGCATTATGGGGCTCATTAACCCCACTAAATCCCTGGTAGAATGCTGTGGTTGTGCGCCAGTTGTTTGTCAGGGGAAGAAGCCTTGTCCTTTGCTGCTCCCTGCAGTGGAATGATTTTTAAGTTGCTGTCTTCCAAGTCCCCTTTTTTTTCTCCTTATGCTTTTATAATTTGTGATTTAAATGTTTTTCATCTTCAAAACTTGAGCTGCTAGCTAACTGTCCTGGTTGCAAGTTTTAACTCTAACCTCAGCCTTATCGTCCTTATCTTGGCATGATCTTAATCTATATATCTGACAGAGGAAGTTTATCACTTAACCATTTTCTCAGAAATCTGAACCAAAATCAGGCAGTGATGCTGTATCAGAAGGCTTTGGATCACAGACAGCTGAGGAGACAGCTAGAAAAACCTGACAAGGGAGGGAATGATGGTGCATACAGCAGAGGAACAGGGAGATGTGGAGTGGAATAGCAACACTGAAGCAGGGAGGTCATAAGCTGGCATAGCTACTTACATCTTTTTTAAGGTTCTGCTGGGAATCTCTTTTTTCTTCTCTTGTTTCATGTGAGAAATTTCTATTCTTCAAACCTCTTCATTGCAAACAGGCAGAAGAGCCACTTCTCATTTGAACAACCCTCTTCAGCATAGTAACTGCTTGGTCAAGGTGCCATCTCATAGTGAACACATCTTTATCACGCCCATTCTAGTGGATGGGGGTTCCTCGGGTACTTGTCAATAAATCTGGATGTACAGATACTTCTGTTACCCTGAAATGTCTTCACAACATCAGACAGTCTATGTAGTGAATGGAAAGGGATGCATAGATCACCGCCCTGTGTCTCTAAACAAAGGTGAAATAGGATATTGGTGGCAATTTTTGCCAAGACCAGAGGATAAAAAGGAACATAAAAGAGGTGTCAATTTAATCTTGTGAGGAAGATATTAAAATAAACAGAAGTGTGTTATTAACTGGAAGTCACACTAACTCTACATTTAATTCAGCTATTGTGATTAGTAGTAGTAAATAGCTTGTTCAATGCATATAACCTGTGTGATATAAATTATTAAAATGTAGTAGAATAAATATACTTTAAAAGTAAAGATGAATTAAATGACTGTGCTAACTGAACTTTTAATTATGCTGTTTTATTGGTACAAATGTGATCTTTCATTCTAATTCTACTAGAGAGCTTTCTCAGAGTCCCATCTACAGGTAATCTGAGGACATGTATGTGGGCAAAAAATAAAATATGTGTAAATAGTTCAATATTTTTAAGAACATGACCTTGACATTCATGTTCAACATGAAGAGTAGGAAAGCAAAATTTGAAATTTCAGAGCAAGAAAACAGTGCCTTCTAAGTTCAAGAGTAAAGGACTCCCAGTATGTTTTTCTGTACTCAAACAGTGTATCAGACTTACACAATCGGTTCTCTATAATGGTTGAAACAGTGAATTAAAGTCCAGAACCTTTCCTAGCTAATCAATGAAAGGACATTGAATATAATAATCTGTCTAATGTACCTAAAGTGAAAATGTCATAGTTGTATTCCCAGTATTACACTAAAGCTAACACACTTGACCATTGCTATGAAAATAAACATATTTCTAGAAGATGGGAAAATAAATTTATGTGTTCTGAATGTGTCTTGGTGAATATCCAAATGACATATAAAACATGACTTACAGTCTTATGAAAAAGGAGACAGTCAAAATTATTCTTCTCTTCCTAAAGTCTGAGTGGTACATATTTGGGATATTCATGGGGCATTCCTGGGAGAGACAAAGACATGACTGAATTCGGCCCTCCAGTGAATGAAGTACAGTTACTGCTTGACAGAGGATTAGCACCACTATGCCTAAACTAGGAATACCCTAAATTATCTGCTATTATAAAGGGATCTTAGCTTTGATCTACTCACAATGTAGATCCAAAGCAACAAGTGACACCTCTACTTAAACAACAGGGATAATATATATTGTTCATATCCCTTTTTGAGCCTTAACATCATAACTCCCAGAGGGCTCCTTGATGTCAAGGTACAATAGTTGTTCAGCTCAAATACTAAGGACAGTTTTCAACTAATTAGCTACACCTTGAAGAGGACAACAAATTGTGGTTGGAATGTATGTGTTTACTTTTTGGTACTACAGAAAATAGAATAATTTATATGTTTATCACATTAATGCTTTAAGATAGTAATTTTCATTACATTAACATTCAAATATAAATATCAAAATACTTTTTAATAATTCTATTTTTTTTTGTTTGATTAAGGATGGAAACAAAACAATAAATGCACTAGATTTTCAAGACCTGTTCTCAGATCAAGTTCTATGTATTTCTTTTCAAAACAAAACAATCCTTGAAAATGTTATATCAAGCAAAGAAAGCTTGGAAGGATGTTATATTGTAAAAAAAAATAATAATAAGAGAAGAGAGTCATTCATATGTCTCAAATTTATTTTAGATTTAAAAAATGTAATAAAATCCATTTTAATATTTTAACAGAGATACTGATGTTTTTATGTGTAATGAAGAAAAAACTGTGCTCATTTTTGTTAATGAGACAGATATGCTAAATCACAGTGCTGTTGTAAGCCTGTGTATTCAAACAATGGTGGTAAATTAAGTTACTTGAAATAAAAAGTGTTCAGGTCCTCAAGGATGGCAGACCAATTTAATGCTGCATAGGATTATCTTTCTGAGAGCACACTGTGGAGGTCCTGAGGGTCTCATAGCTCACTTATACCAATCTTTTAATATCCTCATTTAAATTTCTTCAGACTTAATAATATGCCCTAAAGTAAGAATTTGCTATTTAGGGAAAATATAAATACAACAATTATCAGCTCAGTACTACCCTCGAAGACAATGAACATACATACAATCATCCTGCTGGGTCTGCTAAGAATTAGTAAGAAGTCTGGAGGAGTTTTCACACATCCTTGCACTGCTCTGTTGACAGATGCTATTACGAGTAAACCATCCATATGAGTATCCTCTTCAAGTCAGGCACTGCATGAATGCAACGGGACCACTGAAAAACGGAAAAAGACTCCCATTTAGTCAGTGTTAAGCACACTTACAGAAATGACTCATTCTAATGAAAACAGGTCTAACCTTTAACAGTACAGAGTAATGTGTACTGTGGTTAAAAAAAAAAAAGAAAAAAANGAAAAAAAAAAAAAAAAGCCAAACCTGCTCTTCATTAATATGTACTTTAACATTACTTTCCTAAAAGATATCAAAAATATTGTGTGTCCATGTGCCTACTGAAGCTACAAGGTAGTGGAGAAAGATTGAAACATTCCAGCCTTCAGTGACCTAGTATAACACTTAATGGGGTCAAATATTTTAAGCTAAACACAAGTTTTGGGTCTTTTTTGATCTGCATCATTTTGAGTGGAAAAAAAAATAACACTTAAAAATAGAGTTCAAAGGCCTTCTAACAAGAAGAAAAAATTTGGTTTGCTTGGTTTTGTCTTTTGTTTTGTTGTTTGTTTGGGTTTTGTTTGTGTCTTTTTAAAATAAACATTGTACATAAATTCACTGGTATAGAAAATAATAGTATCATAAACAGTTCTATGAACAATGGCATTATTTACAGATTGTAAGGAAGAAAAGTCTTGAAAAGTTTCTCTCCAATAATCCATATTTCTACATAGCCAAGATTTTCAAAATTAAATACATCCTCAGTAGAAAAAAATAGCATCCATACTTGCTAATATTTTCTTGAAAATCCCTAAAGCAACAATGTATCCCCTTAATCAGCTAAAGCTTACCCATGCTCATGTGAGATGTGAAGGTGACTCTAAAATTTATTCTGGAAAAGTGTTGAATAATTTAGACCTAAATTACCCACACCTCATAACCAAATACTGATTTGGGGTAATCAGAAGAGTCATTCAACTAGCCATACAGAGGGAGAACTCAAGTGCAATCAATGCTTTTGACCAGATGGAGATCAGTGATGAGTTGTGTCCCTTGGGGGTCCATATAGGGTCCAGTACTGTTTCATATGTTCATCAATGACACAGACAGTGAGATCAAACACACCCTTGGTGAGTTTTAGATGACACAAAGCTGAGTGGTGCAGTTGACAGAACAGAAGGATAGGATGTCATGCAGAGGAACCTGGACAAGTTCAAGAAGTGGCTGATATGAATTTTACAAGGTTCAATACAGGTTGCGGGATGAGGGGATTGAGAGGAACCCTGCTGAGAAGGATTTGGGAGTTCTTATGGGTGACAAGTCAAACACGAGGCAACAATGTGCACTCACTGCCCAGAAAGCCTGCTGGGCTGCATCAAAAGCAGGGTGGACAGCACGTTGAGGGAGGTGATTCTGCGCCTCTACTCTGCTCTGGTGAGACCCACTGGGAGTGCTGCATCCATCTCTGGGGTCCTTAGCACAGGAAATACATGGACCTGGTGGAGCAAGTCCAGGGGAGGGTCACTGAGATGATCAGAGAGCTGGAGCAACTCTCCTATGAAGACAGGCTGAGAGGTTTATTCAACCTAGAAAAGAGAAAAAAAAGACACAGAGCATGTTCCACACAGGCATTTAGTGATAGGACAGAGTGGAATGTCTTTGAACTGAAAGACGTCAAGTTTAGTTTACACATAAGGAAGAAATTCTTTACTGTGAGTGTGGTGAGACAGTAGAACAGGTTGCCCAGTGAAATGGTGGAGTCCTCATCCCTGGAAGTGTTTAAGGCCAGGTTGGATGGGGCCCTGAGCAACCTGATCCTAGTGAGTGGCATCCCTGCCTATTACAGAGTAGTTTGAACTTGATGATATTTATAGTGTCTTCCAACCCAAGCCATTCTATGGTTCTATGAATGTTAAGAATGATTGCACAATATAATAAAGTCCCTTAATGTTACAGGAAAAGTAACTAATACAGACACCTAGAAGAGGGAACTTATATTCTCTGAGGAATCAGTTACCTGACAATATCTTAAGCACTCAAAAAATTTAGAAGACCAATCTTTCCTAAGATTGTTAGGAAGAAAACAGAATAGTTTTGTTAATGATCTATTAACTTTAAAAATGAACTTTAACAAATTCAGAACTGCTCAAAGTTTAAATGACTGTTTTGAAACCTTAAAGACTTTATATATATAAACTATGATTACTTTGACTTTTTTGAAACAGTTTTGAATCCTGTTAAATCTGGATGGAAATGAAAACATATCTCAGAAAATAGACTCACTGAAAAATAAAAAAAGAAAATTTACAGAAGTTCGGTTCTACTTTTAGAACAAACTCAGTCATAAAAGAAGTTCCATTCTACCACAAGAACAAAGTAAGTCTTTAAATATACTGAATATTTATTAAAAAGATTAGACATTTGAGAACTGAAATTGAATCCAAGAGCAACCTAAGAAGATACAAAAAAGGAAAGCGTAAAAGGGTGAAAGGAGTTAGGTTCAATACCAGAAAAAGCTACAGAAGATGCGGTAGAGAATAAAGCTTTGATTTTTGATGATGATAATTGGTACTGGATACATGCCCTAGAGATCATCAGTTTGTGGAAAGCTGAGACTGTAAACAGCATGAGTACATGACTGTTACAAGGAGGAACCAATGGACTGGCAAGAAGGTAGAGGATTCTATTTTGTGAGTGTGCACCACAGACAGTCTGTCCTGCTTCTCCAAATGCATTGTATTCAGCTGTTCTTGCTTTTCCCCTGGGGTTTGTTGTGACTCATTTTATATCATCATTTTCAGAGTGTCCTTTGTCTGCTCTGCTTGTCAGTCAACCCCTGTAAAACAAGTCCTCTACTCCAAAGTGGGACTAATCCGCAGCTGCATTGGAGCACACTAGTGGCATTATGACATTTTTTATCTTCTGCCTTGGGCAACCATGTCAGCAGCAGTAGCAATAAGGAGCATCTATCAGTGACACTGCTCTAAGAAGAATCTCTACACTATACCTGAACTTAACTGTTCAGGGCCAGGGGTACGGATGTAGATTAATTTACATTAGCCCAAATTGGCAGGTCTGTACTTGTTAAAAAAACAGGAGGGGAGGGTGGGGAGGGTAGGAAAGGTTAAAATTAAACTGAACTGGCATTTACCTCCAGTGTCTGGTTTATTAGAGTAATGATGCCTCATTGCACAGGGTCACTATGCAAAATATGGGGAGACTGTAAGCAGAAGAAAAACTGCAGGATAAGAAAAACTCTGTTCTCTGCATAAGAAAATGAAAAATGACCAGTACAGCAATAAGAGTGGCTGTCAAGAAGAAAACTTAAATGGTTCATTTGGAAGCTTGCAATCTAAAGTTCCATTGCTCTGCTGATGGTTCAAGGACCAAGAAATTATCTGGAAAGTAACATCCCCTGTTCCTGATCAGTGCTACCTTTCAGTAGTGCTGTGAGCAGTCA
This sequence comes from Campylorhamphus procurvoides, assembly GCA_013396655.1. Lineage (NCBI taxonomy): Eukaryota > Metazoa > Chordata > Aves > Passeriformes > Dendrocolaptidae > Campylorhamphus > Campylorhamphus procurvoides. The sequence goes on from WBMV01007814.1 coordinate 358,488, forward strand.
TATGTGGCTTTGCCCAAGTGAACTTCCCAGCAGGTCTGACAATACTGATGACACACAAATCTACATATCCAGACTCCCCCACAGCTGTGCTTCAGCAACTAAAAAAGATGGAACTCCACCATTTTATAGGATACTTTTTGTCTCTGTGGATAGCTATCACCACTGTCAGATGGCCTAGAAAGACACATGGTGGCCCAGTTCACATCACCTTCTCAGAATATGACAGGACACCAACTCTGTATAACCACGGTGCTGGTCTAGATGAGATTAATGGAGTTTTTGTGACAGTGTTACTTGGCAGATCACTTAGATTCTTATTGCTGTGGCTCATAAAGTTTACAAATGCAACCTCATCTATCACTAAACATCTTTAGTTACCACCCAAAGAGCTGCCAGATGGCCAGGGAATAAGTTTTTCATGGAGGAATGGAGTTAAATCACTATTCTTTACTTAGTCTCATTCTAGTTTGGGATTTGCAATAGTGAAAGGGACACATAAAAAATGAACAGGAGCAGAAGATCAAGTAAAACCACGGCTCCTACCTGTGCCAGCTGAGTCTGGTTCACTAATCTGTGTGAATCAAAAAAATCCTAAGTGGTATCCTGGCTGAAAATTTTATGCAAATTTTTGGCAGATCTTTACCCGCACTGGGAAATTTCATAGATAGCAGATACAAGTCATTAAAAAGAGTCCCTATAATTTTTTCCTCTTTTCCTTCTTTCTCCTGGTGTCACTGAATGCTCACAGTGCAGCCTCTGGCACCCACTGGCCTGAACCTTCTGTCTGTAGCTGGGAATCCAGATTCAGCTGTATTTTTAATCCCAACCTGCAGCCTTTGGGACCCAAAACCTGTATTTGGCAGCTCTGGAGTTTTCTTCCCCCACCTCTGGTCTTTTTGTCATTGATGCTGACTCACTCTGAAGGGCCAAAATTATGATTGCACTTCCACAGTGAGCAATGAACTGTATAAGGCTCTATTAAAATAAATGCACGGTGAAAAATGGATAGCAAAACAGAACAAATTTACTTGAAGCAATTTGATTCTGCTTAGCTACCAGTTACTGTTTTGGATTTGCTAAAAGCAGGTGCCATATTTATGAAATTACTTCAGTCAAGAGCATGAGTCTTTCAGGCTTCCATTGTCCTAACAGGAGAGGTAATTTGGGAGCTGCTGGACATGCAGTGAACTTTTATAGAAGTAGTGCTGTGTGAGCTGCAAGAGGATGGGGTGCCAAAGGTACTGAAGAAGCAACAATGGAACTGAGTCTGCAGTCACGTTGTCATTATGTAGTAGAGTCTTTTATGAAAAAATGTGCTTAACCCTGTGAGTCAACAACAGCCTTATGAGCTCTACAAAGAGGGTAGATGATGCCTGGCTATGAAAAAAAAATGTTATTCTGATGTGTCCTAATGACTACCTTCCCACTGTGAACTCATGCATATTGGAACTGACAAGACCTTTCTTATTTTGGCAGCTACCTCCTCTTCTTCTTCTACCTATTCTTGTTTGTGATGTGCTTTCCATCTTCTTAGTTGAGCTGGAAAGCTGTCTGGCTTCTTTTTTTTTTTTTAATAAGAAAATAAAAGTGGTCAACATTCTCTTTTCATAAAGATATAAATAAAACACCTCCAGCTTTTATGGAGATGTTAAAGGCATGTTTTCTGTTGGTAAAAGCAGAAAAAAAGAGTAGGAAAAATTCTGAAGCTAAAGGTTAGATGAGGGCAGCTTGGTAGAAATACATTGGGATAGTGTCTGGTTGAAAGTGTTAATGTATCTAGGAACCCGAATACCTTTTCAGCTATTCTCGACTAGTAATTCAAAGAGAAACTAAATCGGTGTTTGCAAGCCTATTGTGGTGACATTTTCGGTTTGGTAAAAGGGGCTTCAAGACTGTAGGGCGGAGCACATCCTGCGTTATCACTGAGAAACAGGAGAGAAAGCAACAGCAACAGTCACTGCAAATAATTGGTGGGTCAACTAAAGTTAGTGATGGAGCAACTAGAGTCTCAGGTAGCTAGAGTCTGACAAAGCTTTGCAGGTAAAATATTGTATGCTGAAAAATTAAATTTTGACTTACTGTATTCTTTTTTTTTTTTTGGTAGAGCTGAGTTGAAATTCTTTATGATTCCTGTTAGATAAAAATATCAAACATATTCATTTCTCTGTTCAGAATCTTCCTTCTTGAACAATTATTTCCTTTTTGGTTCATTTTTCATCCTAGAAAAGGATTAAGGATGATTCTGCCAAGAAAAAATGAAAATATTTGATACAGGATACAGTGTTTTTAGATTATTTTTAACAGTGGTGTCAAAACAAATATTTGTAGAAGAGTGTCTGTTGAAAGCAAATTAATTTCAGGTTACATTTTTTTAGTTATTTTAAGAGAAGACTGATTAAAAGTCTGATTCTTTGGGCAAATTTCTTTTTGCAAAAATATATTTTAAATGGCTTCACTTGGGTCATTTCAGTATGAAGAAGTAACAGCAAGAGAATAAGAAGGGAATTAAAATCCCTGAAAATTAAAAATTCTTCATGCAGTCTGAGTAAAGCAAAAGTATAAACTATAGAATCAGTCAACTCAGTCATGCAGTTTGAAAAGGTTCTCAGAAACACTGACCAGCTCTCAATAATTTCATCTCGGTTCTTCAGTATTTACTCCCATATTAACATTATTTAACTTCCTTGGCATAGTCACTCCGGTTTGACTAATGCAACAACTGTTTTTAGCAGTTCTAATTTTTAATTGTGCTTTTAAATTAAATCACCTCATGAGAAATAGATTTCTATGTTCTCCATTCATACAACATTCCTCCATGTCCAAGTAAATATCAAGTCCTGAGATTGTCATTCTTTTCCTTTCAAAAAAGCATGCCAGTCATAACATTAGCATTAAAAATATAATTAACAATAATAAATACATTTTTTATATTTTTTTATTTCAATGTATTTAGAGGTAGCACAAATTGTGTTTAGTTTATTCCTGAAATTATGAAGTCCAGACATTTAGGTGTTCATATAATAGAAGGGATATTTTCATGTAACTAACTTCCTGCAACAGATCTCACTGCCTGCAATTTTTCAAACCCTCATTTGCCCCACTTTTCTGCTCATATGACTGAAAACATATGGACCAGCAAGGATTTTCACCTGGCCTAAGCATTTCCAGCAGAGTAGTTCAGCTGTATTGCAGTTTGGTTCATGTACGTACATTTGGAGATAGAGAACGCATCAATAACTGGATTACGATATAGATAATAGTACTGAACAGATGTAAAAAGCCCTTTCCATTTGACTTTCTTATCAAGAGACTTGCAAATGACAGTATATATATTTCTTGAAAAATAAATGCCTAGATTCAATATAAAGATATTCTTATCTAAGTATGCACACAAGCAGAAAGGTAATTTCTATGTAGAGTAATTTTGATGATTTTTGGTTTCCTGTCTTGTTTAAGGTCTAAAGGGAATTGGAAAAAAATCTGCAAACTAATTTTCTCGTTAAAAACACAGTTGTAATTAATAATTAGTTAGACCTAGTAATGAGGAAAAAAAAACGGTATTTTGTACTGTCCTCAAATTATACATAAAACACTAAAGGACAAAGTTATCAAACACCATATTTCATACAAAATTTCCATAAAGGCCGAATTCCAATCACAGTCTAGTGGCACTGTTATCTGGATTATGATTAATTTTTGACAAATGTTTGAAACTCCGTTATTGCTGCTTTTACCTGATTCACAATACAGGAAAAGGGTAGTCCAAATACCTTCTCAGGTCACAAAATATAGAATTCGATCTCTATTCTAAACTGGGATTATTATAAAACTTGCAGAAAAGTCTTCGATTCTGATGGACCATTTTAAGTGTAAGCCTTCTTAGCTTGTCAACTTTTTTGGGGAGCAGATTATTAATATGATCAGGTGGTTATAACTGGACTCTTTCACTAAAAAATTTCAGTAAATGATAGCTAAAAAATTAATCTGCTGGCATTTCCAACTCATTAAATAGCATTCATATATTCATATATATTCATATGTACATGATTGAGCACAGAAAACTGTAATGTCCTTGGTAAGGATCTACAGTATCCTTGCCACTACTTTAAAGAAATACAGCATATCTTGCTAGTAAGATGAAATTAAGTAGAATATATTTTGAATATGGTAAACAACAAGGTTTACTGCCAACATGCTAGTCATTACTTCTTGGATTCACATCCAGATATTCATGTCTTGAAATAGTTCTCATAGCATTATTTTTTGAGGTAGATTAAATCTCTGTGGAATCCAGTAAAAAAAACATGAATTCCTGTTAGCTTCAGCTGATGTTTCAACATGTACAATACTCCTCATATTCATAATCACATGTGATGTGTTCTTTCTTCAAGATGAATGTACTAAATATTTCTAGCAAAGCTGAAAGGCTAAGGTGGTTTTTATTATTTTTTTTTTAGGTTCAGCTAGGGTGAAGTTATTTCTGTACAAGTATGTAGTTTCTAAAAAGCAAGCGGTTTTTCTACCTACAGGTACTTAGAATCATGAATAGAAAACAGCTGATTTATTTTCATCTGGTTTAAAGAAAAGAAGAAATTTGATTTTTTAGAAATTACTGTGATGAGGAAGAATTTTAAGGAGAAGCATCAAAGATGAGATATAGTCTTTCCCTGAATTGATTCTGGGTGGTTTTTTATCCAAAAAACTGTTTAACGTAAAAAGCATGAGTAGAATCGAGAGCTTCATTCCCATCCTTTATAGATATGATAATTTTTAAGCTACTGCTAGCATGACAACTGGAAACAGATTTTCTGAAGTCTGATTTATTGGTCATTACTGGCATAAAATTCTGTGTGCCTGATCATTTGTTATTATACTGTCTCCCATGATGTGAAAAGATCTTGGCTTATATTTTACTGAGTGCACCTATATCTGAAAACTGAGAAAGGTTTCTGGATGTTTTAATTGTCTATTTAAATGTTAGTAATTCATCCAAAGGTAAAAGTTACAACATTTTCACATCTACTTAAGACTGTGTCAGGTGTAATAGGCTTAGACACAACATAACTTTTTTGAAAAGTGATAAAATTTACTATTTTTTGACCAGTTATACAGGCACCAATGCTTGCCAGATTGGCAAAATTTGTAAATTAACTTAAAAAATAAATGAATAGATCAATAGGTGTTCTAACTTTCATCAGGAAGATGATAGGTTATTTTCTGTTGCTGATGACTAGACAATAATGTAACTGTATGCTCTCTGGACAGATTGCCTTGCAGTTTGTCTACAGGAGAATTACCAAGACAAGTAAATTTGATCTGGGAAAGGAGTCTTCAAATTTAATGTACTCTTAGACCACACTAGTTTAATTCAGAAAATAAAGATTATTTTATTCATCAGTATGAGTCTGAACATTCATTTTCCTTATAACTCTGTTTATAGAAATATCCATGTTTTACTTTCCTCAGTAAAAGGTATACCAGTGGAACACGAGACAGCAGTGTGCCCAGGTGACCAAGAAGGCCAATAGCATCCTGGTTCGTATGAGAAAGTGTGGCCAGCAGGCAGTGATTGTCCCCCCATACTCGGCACTGGTGAGGCTGCACCTCAAATACTGCGTTCAATTTGGACTTCTCATGCAAGAAAGACATTGAGATGCTGGAGGATGTCCAGAGAAGGGCAACAAAGGTGGAGACGGGCCTAGAGTGTAAGTCATATGAGTAGCAGCTGAGCAATCTGGGATTGTTTAGCCTGGAGAAGAGAAGGCTCAAGGGAGACCTTATTGTTCTCTGCAACTCCCTGAAAGGAGGTTGTAACCAGGTGAGTGGGGTTTGGCCTCCACTCCCAGGCAACCAGTGATAGGATGAGAGAACACAGTCTCAAACTACACCAGGGGAACGTTAGATTGGATATGAGGAATAATTTCTTCACAGACAGAATTGTCAAACATTGGAAAGGCTGCTCAGGAAAAGGTTGAGCCGCCATCTCTGGAGACACTTAGAGACATGTCGATGTCCCACCTGGGGACACGGTTTAGTTGTGGACTTGGCTGTGCTCGGTTAACAGTTGTTCTCAATGACCCTAGACATTTTTTACAGCCTAAGGGGTTCTATGATTGTATTGTACTATATTAAAAGGTACAATCTTTGCAGTCTTAAATATATATCTTATTTTAAATCCAGCATGTTTCCATCCAATGGAAACAATACTTTTACCATTAAATACATAAAATTTTGCTTCTAATTTCAGTCAAAACAGGATGAACACCAATATCAATTAGAGATGAATAATGACTGTTTAATTGTGGTGTGAAACCTTTTCATGAGAAAGGTAAACAAAAAAACTATGAAACTTAAGAACTAAACCTCAATAGCACTATAAAAACATATTTCTATTAATCCTGATTTTTAAAAAAAATATAATGCATCTGCACAGTCACAACTTATGAGCATAATCCATCAATAAAATAATATTACAGTTGTTCAGCTATTAAATTATTATCCATTTTGAATAGTTTAAAAGCCTCTGGGATTCTTTATATGTAGTTTCCTCTAGTGTTTATTTTTTAATTTGTAACATGTACCACAGAAATGAGCTATAGTGATGAATTTCTGTTTTGTGATTATTAGGTTTTTAGATTAAGCATTCTATCTTGCTGGTTGCAGCCTAATAAGTATAATTTACACATAGAGCAGTCTATTATGCTCATTCAGTGCACGGGGTTTCAATTTTCTCAATTCAAGTTCAATCCCCATGGCTAGCTAACAATACAGCTTAGTGATCAAAAGCGGCAAAGCAATTATTAGCACATATATCACATTACCATATAGGCACAGATCACTGTTGGACCTTGCAGAAAAAACTGTTCTGGTGTTTTAGTGTTATATTTTCCTCTATGTTTTTCTGAATAACTACCAAATATTTAGGTTATTATTACTCAATTTTTGCAATTATTTTTGAATTAATGTATTCATTCAAAACTATTTGTATAATCTGATGGCAGTGGTAGGTCACAAATATAGAAATGTGATGTTCTTCTCTAGTAAACAGATTCAGTAACATTTGGCTGTTCTTTTCCATCATTACCTTTAGTGCCACCATTTCCTGTGTTAATTTCATAAGATCTGGTCAAAAGCTAGGCATTTTTCTGGGTTTGCATGGCAAGGTTTTGGTAATGGGGAGGCTACGGGGATGGCTTCCGTGAATGCTTCCAGGAACTTCTCCAATGTCTGAAAAAGTCAATGCCAGCTTGATCCAAGATGACGGTGCCACTGACCAAGGCTGAGTCCATCTCTATTTCAATTCTTCATTCTCCCTTACACTCATTTTGCTGTGCAACAGGCTTTCTGACAATTTTCCATTACTTCCTGTCTTCTCCAGTGTCCTACCCCAAATTAAGGAAAATGTTTTACTGTGTGGGTGATTGAACATTGAAACAGTCTGTCCATTGAAGTTATGGAGTTTCTATCCATGGAGACATTCAAAACTCAAAAGGAAATGGTCCTGAACAATCTGCTTGAGTTGACCCTACTTTGGAGAGGAGTGAGAGACTGACCTCCAAAGGTCCCTTCTGCTTCATATGTTTTGTCATTCTTTAAATATCCTATATCTGTCTAAACATTTTGCACACTTGCATAAATATCATCCTGTGCTGTGGCAAGTTCGGAGTTCCTTCAGGGAATAATAGTGGGACAGAGACTTAAAAAAATTTACAGTATTTTGTTTCTACATCTGCTTCTCTCATGTCTCTCCAGTCACAAATTTCTACAAAAAATGAGATTGCAAAGACTGCAAAACTAAGACTGTAAAGCTAGTCTGTGACTGTCTAACTAGTTCAAAGCTATTACCTTAGGAAGACGTAATAATCAGGTAGATTAACGTAATCACAAAAGCCTTTCTGCAGTAAACTGGATGTGGAGACATTCAACTAAACACCAATTCCCATGTCTGCAGTCCTCTTTAAATCAGTACTTAAATCTCCTGTTTAATAAAAAATAGTATGTTTAGTTTCTTATGTAAATGACTTCTCTAGGAGATGATACAGCAGGAGAAAGATTTCAATTCGCAGTAAAAAAAAAAATCAAAGTGGGACAAGAAGGGATAAGATGGAATTAACATGAGAAGTCTGGCTAAAGGGGACACTGAATAAATTATTTATTCAGATCTATCACAATTCACATGCTTCACTTACAATAGTTTCCTTATATTGCTGACAAATTTGGATATGTTGATTTGCAAACAAATTGTGAATACTGTTGAACATTTTTTCTCTGCGACTACACTCTTTTTATATATTGAAAAATCATAATGCCAACAAAGGCTTTAGATTAACTAGTTCTGGTGGTTTAAATATAATAACTGCAACACGTAGCCATTGATAGTTTCTTCATCTATAACTGTTCTTTCTGCCTCATACGCCTTTGTCTATTCAGGTGAAAATTTTTAGAGCTGTTGGAACTGCATAAAATGAGTAGAGAACAACCTCAGTGTCCTCTTCATTCATGCTCTCAATGTAAAATCAGGTTGCAATTCTACATCTGTATGTGAACAATTGTAGCATAATAGAAGCTCTATTTGCCTACAGGGCACGACACTATGAACATTTAATTCATTACTTTGTAAAACACCTTATAACACCCAATGTCTGAAAAGCAGCATGAACAATTTATTATTGTGAATGCAAAAGAAGAATAGGCAATTCCAGGTATATTAGCTTTCTTCTATATTCTTACCACTGCCAAAATTTAGAGGTACCTGATCAAAGCAGGACAGAAATAAAATGCTAAATGAGAATAGCTGCCACTTTTCTAAAAAGCAAAGTTAATTATGGTATAACTCAAGCCTTGCTCATGTTCAAAACATTTTCCACATTGACAGAGTTCCAAATACTGTTCTTGAAGTCTTTGACTGAGGTAGAGTTAATTTTCTTCACAGTGGCTAGTATGGGGCTGTTTTGGATTTATCTTGAAAGCAGTGTGATGATAATATAGAGATGTTTTTGGTTTTGTCTAGCAGTACATATATAGAGTCAAGGCCTTTTCTGCTCTCTATACTGCTGGCAAGGGGGCTGGGGGTGAATGGATAATTAGGAGGAGAAAAAGCCAGGGCAGCTGATCTCAGCAGACCCAGGGAATATTCCATACCATATGACAACATGCTCAGTATATAAAGTTGGGGATAGGAGATGGAAAAGGGAGTGTGTTTGGAGTGATGTTGTTTGTCTTCCCAAGAAACTGTCTCATGTTACAGGGCCCTGTTCTTCTGGAGATGGCTAACACCTGCCTGCCCATGGGAACTGGTGAATTAATTCATTGGTTTGTTTGGAATTTTTTTTGGTTTGTGTGGTTTGGTTTGGGGGTTTTTTGTTTGTTTTTGTTTCTGGTTTGTTTTTTTTTTTTGCTTGTGTGTGTGACTTTTGCTTTCCCTATTAAGCTTTTGCACTTCTGATTCTTTCCCTGATGCCACTGGTGGAGGAGTGAGAGAGAAAAACTCATTTGGTTGCTGGCTGGGGTTAAACCATGACTGAGAAAAAGGAAAGAATCATACAAATTGCCTTAAAATCATTGGATTTATACAGATCAAAATTCTTAAAAAACACACAAGCATTTGGTCATCATAACAACAAAACACTTGAAGCAAAATCCTTTCTAATGTTGATAGAACTGCTTATCAAATTAACATAGAGGAAGCAAACAGGACACCTTTCCCTTCAGACACATTTTCAAGCAAAAATAAGTCCTTGCAATGAACTAATTCTTTAGGGGAAAAGTGGAAAAATATGATCTTGAATTTTATATAAGTCCTCAGAATAAACTTATTGGCTGAATCTGTACTAGCAATCCAAGCAAGCATGAGTCTTCAGCTCTCTGCTAGCAGACTACAGGGGTTACTTCCAGTCTGTGTATTGGGACTGTCTCTGCCTTGTACTGAATTTCAACACACACCAAGAAGAGTAGGAAATTATTTAAACCAAAATTATGACAGTTTTTTCAATAATTTAGCTGTACAGAGAAACTGAACTCCACTCACTGAGAATGTTGCCTAGTAAAGAAACGTTTCCCTGGTACAGGTGAACTCTGTTTAATATTTATGTTGTTTGGGATTTATGCTACATATCAACATAGAGTCATATTTTTCAAATTCCTTGGTGTTGTGTAATCACAATTTCAAAAATTCCCAGATTTCAATTATGTGAATTTTTTTTTTCCCAAATGCCAATGATATTTCAGAAGTTTTAGTTTGTTTATTTGGTTCATGTCAACATTACTGAAATTATTGATATTTTTAAAGTCAATTTTTTCTTTTTGATGTTGTAAAGCTGAGGTTTACCTTAGAATTTATTATTTATATGGATAATTTATATATTTATATTTTTATACATTCTTATGGGAAAGTAACAGTTTTTGCCCTACCAAAAGTAAATATTTCTCTATTTTTTTAGACAGTTTTCACCCTTTAACAGTGGTACGTTTATGATTGGACTCAATGGTCTTAAAGGTCTTTTCCAGCCTAAATGATTCCTTTTAGATGTTTATAGATATGGCTTACTAAAATATTTTACTATATTTGCTTTGTGTGTTTTCCAATGGATAAGCAGCTTGACTATGTTGATACTTGAAAATTTTTTAAGTAAGAAAGATTAAAAGCGCATCTTAATAGAAATGTATTTTAAGCAAGTCCTTTTCCCACATCTTAATGCATATACAGATATGTGTGTGTACAGACAAACACAATTACTTGAAATCTGAGGGAGCTAGATTTTTTTTTTTTAGGCACTAATAAGATTGCATTCTTATTAGTGCCACAAATTCTCCATCTGCATCATCATCCATTTTCAGCTAAGGTTTTATCTGAATATTGGAGTGTCAAGATAAGCCCAGTAAACCGACAACATCTATATAGAGATTTTTTACCTTTTTCCCTTACCCTGTATTAAATTGTATGGTATCTTATTTCCCATCACTATCATTAAGGCATACCATACTTTGTGCATGTGTAGATATTTGTGAACCCTACTTTGCTTGCACTGCTGAGCTTTGCATATTTCAGCTATGAGAAATATTTAACACTATTTATGCAATCATTTTTTCATCATAAAAGGATGAAGACTATACTATTTTTTTCATACAGCAGAGTCCACCTACAGACAGGAATATTAAAGAATTCTCTGTTGGCCTATAAGATGTCTGAGAACTGTGCCCTTTTTCACACAGTCTGCTTCTGAAATAATTTACAGCATATCTTATTCTTTTGCTCTTTGGCCCTCATCATTATTGGTTATTAATTGCCAGGTCACTTAGGAATTGAATTATAGCACTCATATATTTCCCTTGGGATACTGGTTATCCACCTCTCTTTCCTTTGGTAGCAATAAAAGTCTCTTATGAAATAACTGACTGCCAGCACTGTGTTGTTACTACAGTTGAACAAACTCATTTTTGTCAGGATATCACACTAAAAAGAATTGCTTCTGCATAATTCATGTAATAACTGCACGTGAAATACAGATGAAAGCCTGCTAGAAGAGCAAAGAAGCAAAGCTTATACAATTGTATTTAAAGCAAAATTACTGAAAAAGTAAATAAAGTATATATATACAATGTGTATATAAAGAGTTTAAAATTGTGAAAGGAATTATATTTAGCTGAAGAAGTATACATTGCAAACTCTAGGTTTGTGTCTCTACTATAACCAATAGACCGAGTGACTCCTTTTAGAAACAAATTCTTTTTCAAAGTAGATAAGTTTATACCTTTTCAAAACTTAGCAAAATATTGTAACAGCACCTCTTTGTAAGATAAAAATCCTTTAGTTGATAGTCTGAACTCATTATGCCTAGATAGAGTCTACAGGTTTTACATTACCATGGATACTTGACGCATATGTTTCCTCCCTACATTCCCTTTTTCCCTATATATCCTCCTGATAAGTTACCAGACGACTGTGATATCCTTCCAGGGACTATTTTTGCTAGACAGAGTACACACTTTAATTTTGTTCAGATACTTACACCCATTCTGCTATAGCATGTTGAAACTTAAGTGGATCTCATCAACTGGAACTGAACCTGGCAAAGGATGCAAGCAATAACAAGAAGGGCTTCTCCAGGCTTCTGATAACCAAAACGGAAGGTCAGAGAAGGTATAATCCCCCTGATAAAAAATGACGGAAAACTGGTAACAGTGGATGAGGAGAGGGCTTTTTTGCCTCAGTCTTCAATGACAACCTCTCTTCCCACAGTTCTCGAGTGGATGGACAACAGAATGGGGACTGGGGGAGCTAAGTCACCCCCCCCTAAGGAAAGATCAAGTTCATGACCATTTAAGGAACCTGAATGTGCATTAAGTCTATGGGAATGGAGAAACCCTGCGGCTCTTATTTGCTCTTGTAGTGCCAGTACCTTCCATCCCTAGTGTGGTTTTTGTAACTAGGTTCAAACTAAATTACCACTTGTAGGTTGTGTGAATGGTGGAATGTAGTTAATATGTAGTTAGCAATGTGAAAATGCAAATTCAGAACTACATGAAATACTTTATACTGTCAGGACCTTCTGCAATGATATTAATATCTTTAATGAAAATGTATTTCTAGCACCATCTTGTTTTCCTTTGTACAAGACCTTAATGATGTTGTGAAATTAATCCCGCATTTGACTATCCTACACAGATCTTTCTTTCCTGCAATAATATTCAGCCATGGCTTATCACCACACAACAGAAAAGGAATATATGTAAAAATACAGTCTCCTTAGGTCTGAGTAACTGTGTAGCAAATGCTTTATAGAAATCCTAGTAATTATATGACTTGTGATGGCCTTGCAAAACAGGGATAACACATTCATCCATCAGGATCTTTCTTTAACAATCCCTGTTGACCCAAATTTTCTTTTGAATCATGTAGGTGACAATACTACTTCTAAATATGATTTTAGATATTACCTACTAGTACAGGCAGATTATTTAAACAAATTAATCTCAGATTATGAAGAGAAGCAACTTGCTCCTACTCATAAACCATGTCTTAAATCAGACTTTCAGACTTGCATCCAGACACTAACCCAAACCCTTGTAAATTTTTCTGTAGAGCACAGGGATTGGCTACTGCTACACTAAGTATTCTCTGTATAAAATGTCCCATGGCTATCACAAGGTAAAAAAGAAAATGAGAATAGTCTATAGGTCAGAGAGGAAACAGTTTTGAGGGAACAAGAGTGAAACCCATTTCAACAGCTACTGCCACCTTCTTTCCTTTACAAGCAGACAGCAGCAGCCTTGAGTTTGATAATTGTATTAGGAACAAATTTTTTTTCACTAACAAACCTGGCTTTTCTAAAAAAAAAAAAAAAACAGAAAAAAGTTTTTCTTTAATTCCTGTTATTTCTTTCTGTTTCTTAGTCCATTATAAAAAGTCCTCAAAAAGAGCCTTGTATGTATGAATGACATTCATCTTTTCTTTTTCAGTAGCTAATATCCTTATCTTAGAACATGGAAAACTAAAGGAGTGCACTTTTTAATTTTTTTTTCATTTTTGTCCTCCATCTTTTATGAATGTTATAGTTTTATTTATTTATAACATATATGCAGCCTATATGAGCCTGCTGATAATAGAGGGGTCAGGGTATATGTACTCAAGAGGTATTTGCTTTCCCTTCATCAGCTCGGTTTCTTTGATCACAATTCTTATCTGAATTATACATCATCAGCCATTTATTTCAATACTTGGCTAGTGACAAGTGAACATAATGGGATTTATCAGAAGCAGCAATGAGCCACCTCTTTGTGTAAATCCCATCAATCACTGTGTCAAACTGTATAAGCATTGGGTCAAACGATAACTTCTGACCTGTAATCATCTTTATCTCTGGATACATGAATAGCTTATATATATTAATACTTGGGCAGTTTCATTATACATTCATGAAGATTCCACCTATGTATTAAATGTTAAATATATGTCGCAACAGAATGTATGTTCTCACTAACTTCAGGTATTAGAAATTCACATATTTCTTGTCTTCAACAGAGTCAAAAATGTGGAAGGCTCTTCAGAAATACTTTTCCTAGAAATATTAATTGGGTTAGAAAAAGAACAAAACAAGCCACCCTTATTGAGTTATTGAAGTTTAAGTTTCAACACTTTCCACTATGGAGTCATTATTTATTTACATATTCAAAATAATCACCTTTTAATGATGTGTCATGACAGCTTTTCCTCAGATATAATGGGTTACTTTGTCTTTTGGTTTATCACTGCACATGTTCCCTTTGGAGCATATATTTGATTGAAGTGGCAGTGTGAGAGACACCCTAAGGCACGGTCAAGGAAATAATTTTCTGAGGTCAACCTAGTGAACAAAAACCACTAAATGAAGCAGATGTCTGATAATAATGGTCTGAGCCCCAGTTACCATATTTCCTCAGAAGGGACACAAGGGAGCTGTTCGTACCCTCTTGTTTCTAGAAGCAATATTATTGTGACTGCATTTAGAGGAATTTATGACAATTTTTTCTATTTCGGTCTTTTGTCCTGGTTCTGGCCAGGACAGGGTTAATTTTTGCAGTATCCAGGAGGAGGTGTGGCTAGGACCAGGAGGTTATTCTATACAATCTCATGTCGTTTTTTGGCATGTGGGAAGGGATCATATCTGTGTTGGTATATTGTGGCAGAGTGTGGTTAGGTATGTTTGGAGGTTGTCTGTGTGAATCTTTTGCCTCTTTCTTGTACCCTTTGTTGTTAGTATTACTGTTATTGTTTTCTTATATCATGGTTTTTGCTAGTAAATTGTTCTTATCTCAGCTTTTGATCTTCACCTTGTGCCTTCTGTTTGCCTCCCCATCCCAGGGCAGGGGGAGAGGAAAGAGGGAGGAGAGGAAGTGAGTTGTGCATGGCTTGGAGAGTCTCAGTGAGAGCACCTTGGAGTATATCATTCCTAACCCAAAACATCTTCACTTAGTCTGGTGGAGTTTTGTTTGGTTGGTTGATTGATTGGTTGGTTGGTGGGGGTTTTTTTGCAGGTTTGTTTTTTTTGGGTTTTTTAAATGTTCTTTTAATTATTCTTTGAAGGTCTTCTATATTGATTAATTATCCACTAGTACCTCCAGTAACGTCATGAAGTGATTGTTTATCTATCTATTAGAGGAATGAAAGATGTCCACAAACTTAAAAGAATGCAGTTCTGAAGTGAAATCACTCATGGATACTTATTTGCCCTATTATTCATGACATAACTTTTATTATATAAGAAATATGAGTTTAAAAGTCTCTTACCCCAAAGACTATTAAAAGGATCATACATGGCAGTTCATTGATAAATGCACACCCCAATAAATACAGTTATACAGATAAAATTTTGCCTTGACATATGGAAAGCAGATTTAGTATGACTCTTTATCTCACGGAAAGATTTATTTCATAGTGATGCAAGATACATTCCCTGTAGCTAGTATATTTTTAACAAACAAAGAACTACAGAATATAAACCCTGGGTATGATGCATAATACAGTTTGGAGTAGCCTTATTCATAAATAATTATTTCAAGATCCATTTTTATGTATTAGTATCACATGTTAATTAGTATCACTGTTCTAGGTACTGCAAATACAAGTAGTAAAATTCAATCACTTATAGATCCTTTAAGTAAACAAAATGCATAAGGGACATCTGACTGCTCAGTTATGCAGGTCATAATAGCAGAACTGGGAATGAATACAGAAAAGTTGTATAATTTTACCCCATAAATTTCTAATTTAGGGAGCATTTAAGCTTCAGAAAATGACTCAGATTTTACAATTCTTAGCACTATCCCTTGATGGGAAGTGGGAGGCATTTATATTTCATTTTCTCAGAAACATACAGTAAGTGCATATGACCATTGATGGCCAGAATTCTCCAAGGGTTGAGGTCATTAACATTACCTTGCACCTTCCCTGCAAGAACTTACTGGTCAGAAGATTTTTGTGAGGAAGTCACAGGCTTGAATATTTGCCTTACCCAGATATGGGAACTTCCAAAAGAGTAGCCATCCAGATTAAAAGTATTATGAGCAGGTCACCTTCTGCTGAACACGAGTAACTCTTCCCCTGGTGACGAATTAAGGAAGAAATTAAGCAGATCCTAGGTTGAATTTATCCTGACCAGTGAATCTTCTATTAAGGCCTGGATTCAGGCCTCTCATAGTTCATTTACACATGTTGAATACAACAAGAGGTCAGTATCAGGGCGACCCAGAGGTCACCTTATGTATTTGTAGGTAAGAAAAGGATGTTATTTCAAAAGTACTTGAGATATTTGGATTATGTTTGAGGCAGGTGTAGCATGACTTGGCCTGGCCTCTCTGAAGGTCAGCCATTGCCTCAGGATGTCCAGGAGCAAAAGCCATATGTAGAGTCATACCAGTCCCACTGCTTCTAGTCCCAATCTTCTTGCTAATTTGAAGAGCTGACAGTAAACATGGTTGAGAAATTCATCCAGCCATAAAGAATGCATGGCTATGAATTGTGCGCTGATAATTTCGATACCCACTGGATATAAAGAAGATAGATAATAAAAGGAAAAACTTGTCCTATTTTATTATGGAATCATTATGGTTTTTAGGTTGGAAGGAATCTCTAAAACTTAAGAACACAGTGCTCAAATCCTCATCCAGTCAACTTAAAAACAGTGTAAAAGGTGTAGATACTAAAAACTCTCTGGACAACCATGAAGAAAAGCTTGTAGGACCAATAGTTTGATATATTTTTCCAGCTTTATGACTGGGTCTAGTAAAAGATACTACAAACATTGACAATACTTTTCTCCCATATAAACTAGATTCAGCTTGAAGCAAGAAAGTTATCTAAACATATTTTGGATTATAAGTACCTGGCTAATACTTTGAAAGATTTATAGCAAATGTAATATCACAAATCCAGTTCAGGATTTGTCTGTTCAGAAGATTCATGTCGATGTTTTTTTCACCTTATTCTATCACTGATACACAAAAGTATATCCCAGAACAATATTTTTTTAAAGAAAAATTAAAAGTAGAATTACCAGAAGAAGATAACAAAAATGGAATATGAAGATACAAAACTAAAAGAAAAATTAAATCCTTTCCTCTTACTGTCAGAATGGAAGAATACACATTTGCCAGAGCTTGCACTTCAAATATTCAGTTTTCTTTGCAAAACAGACCAACTGGTCATAAACTTCTCCATAAACAGGAAATATACAATTCTTTGCATGATTTTATGGCTCAGAACATTAAAGAAAGCAGAGCTCTACATTGGATTTAAAGTCCAAACTGTACTTTTAACTGACAGGGAAACCATGGTGATTCTGCTTCACACTAGAGATGTTTAATGAGACCGATAAAGTTGATCCCTTTGCATGTTGTGCCACTTACAGCTCACAGCTGGTGTAGAATTTTTAAAAGATGAAGTAGGAGCAAAAAAGTTAGTCAGGGACACTCAAAGCTTATGATTGTGCAAGTAAAACAAAAAGTGCTGGAACAATAACCCAAGTTATGGGCTGTTGGAAATCTATATTCTCAATTTGTTAGAATGACCAAAACTTCTATGCACAGTTTGGATGTTAGTCTAGCCCAGAGGTAATTCACAACAGTCAATCAGATCAAAACCATTCTGTTTCAGAAACCAAGAGTGCAATATTGACAAGTCAAATGCTGTCACCTAGGGAAAAAACCCCGTTACATCATGAGTTCTCAAATTGCAGCAGTGCACAAGAATTTCACTGAGAACCATATCCATCATAAACAAAGCTTTTGAGCTGTGAGATATGTCACAAATAATCCCAAGGTTCTTTTAGTCCAGCCATTAAATAATTCCACACATTTGTCTTTTTATACATTATATCACAACTTTTTTCATACATTTTGGATGTAAAATTGGATATGGAAAATGGTTTTGAAGCAGTCTGAAGAACATTTTTTGTCATATAAGCTATATGGATACATTTGCAGCATACTTAAAGTGTTCCAAGATGAAAAAAAGCCTTCAGGATTTAGTACCTGATACCAAATTATGTTGTAAGCAGTAACATTCATTTTGAGCTGAAAACCTACGCAAATCACATCTGCTTCTATGTCTCTTTTAAATACCTTAAATATCTCTCAAGAAAGGACTCTAGTAATTTCATTTATCTTCCATTTTTACTGCAGCAACAGTAGAGACAGATAATGAGCATCCACACTCCAGATGCAATATGTGCTTTAAGCATGGAGTGTCCTTGTTCTGTGTAAAAATGAATCAGTCCCAACTAAGAAGTAGTATTTTAGTCTTGAGATTGCCCTGGATGTTATTAACCATACAAGGGTCCAGAAGCAGCCATCAGGTTCTGGCATAATATTTCAACTATCAAAAGTATCAAAACAACTTAAGATTTTGTACATTGGTACTATTGCTCTTGATCTGCATAGGAAGCTGTAGAAAAACAAAGACCATAAAGTGATTAATCTCCATCTGGAAAATTCAGATGATATCTGATTTTTTAGACCAGACAGTCTGTGTTAATGTTACTATATCTCAGCATTTATAAGAAAAATGAGCATGTCTTAAGCTGCAACCTGAAATCATTGTATCATAATTTCCTGTATTTTTCAGTTTGTAGTATATAATACATAGCAGTGATCCCTATATGGGGAGCACATAGTAAATAAAAGGAGTGGAAAATATAAAGGGGGATCTGTCTACGCTAAGTGGCAAAGCTTTAGGAAAACAAAAAGAAATCTGACCTATCCTCTCATTTTTTTATAAAAAAACATCTGCCAGTAAATCAGATCCACTTAGACTTGCCTGTATACTTGAGGGATATGCTGATCAGGTTTGGAAGGTAAGAAAACAATATTTAGTTGTGCTATAGTAAGGAAGGAATATGAGAGTTGGATCATGGGTGTTCCATTTATAGGTTTTTCTGCAGGACGCAGAGGTTTTTCCCCCAATGTGGGAAGCTGATATGCAAGCATGATACTCACAAACTTTTAATGTTCAAAAACATGATTCTCTTTTTTTTTTATACTATGAACTCTTTCTTTTATTAAAGAATTCTCAATTATAAATGCTTTGTTCTCCATGTATGACCTCCAAACAGAAAATGTGCAGTAGAAAGCTCTGAGAAACTACTTTAAAATGTTCTGTGAACTTAAGCAGTTCTGCTCAAAGCAGCTGTGTTTTATTTATGCCATTTCCTCTCAGGCGTCTACATGTTTTACTAGTTATTTTGTTAACTCTGATAGGCTGCTCAGCCCCAAACAGATGCTGCTTTGCTCCTTACTGTTGGAATGGGGGAGAGAATCAGAACTGCAAAAAGGAGAAAACTCCTGGGTTAAGATAAAGATAGTTTAATAGGTAAAGTTATATGCAAGAAAAGCAAAAAAGGAATTAATTCACCACTTCCCATGGATAGGTAGGTGTTCAGGCTTCCCCAGGAAGGCAGGGCTCCATCATGTGTAATGATGACATGGGAAGACAAACACCATCACTGTGAACCTCTCCCCTTCCTTCTTCTTCCCCCAGCTTTATATACTGAGAGTGACACCATATGGTTTGGGATATTCCTTGGGTCAGTTTGGGTCAGGTGTCCTGGCTGTGTCCCTTCCCAGCGCCGTGTACACTCACAGCCTTCTTGCTGGTGGAGTGGGATGAGAAAAGGAAAAAGCCTTGACATTGCGTAAGCACTGCTCGGATGTAAATGTCCCTGTGTTCCACATCTACATATCTGGGGATGGTGACTCAGGCACTTCCCTGGGCAGCCCATTACAGTGCTTGAAAATCCTTGTCGTGAAGAGATGTTTTCTAATATCCAATCTAATATTCCCCTCGCACGACTTGAGGGTGTTTCCTGTGTCCTGTCACTCATTACTTGGGAAAAGAGACCAACTTTTACCTGTCTACAATCTCCTTTCAGGTAGTTGTACAGAGTGATAAGGTCACTTAGGCCTCCTTTTCTCCAGGCTAAAAAACCCCCAGTACCCTCACTGCTCCTTATCAGCCTTGTGCTCCAGACACTTCACCAGCTGCATTGCCCTTCTCAAGATCTTTCTTGCAGTGAGGGCCCTGTAAAGGACTGAAGTTTCCTCTTGATGATGAGACAAAAAACAGTCTCAGCATTGTCTTACAGCCAGACTGGAATGAGTGTGCTCAGGGGCTGCCTTTGGGCAGTAAAACTGGGCTGGGAATGAAGCCAAGATTGCACTGAGTTGCCCCACGCCAACACTCACAGGATTGGTGATGGTGCAAGTGGGTATGAGAAACTGGTTTATGAGACACGTTTACAGAGTCTTTGTAGAACCACATATGGCAGTAGAACTCTCTCCAATGCAGTACTCCTTATTTCTTTTATATATATTTAAGCAGAAATGTGCATTTTAATTAATCTCAAGAAGTACAATAACAATTTTCCAGTAAAATGAATCGCAAATCCTGTATTTTAAAATACAGGCATAGTCTGCACTTGTCAGAATATTTTGCAGAATTCTGAAAAAAAAAAAAAGGTTATTTTCAGCAAAAACTTGACAAAGATTAGTCCTTTCCATGAAACATATAGATGAAGCCATAATTGAAGTATAAATTCTGCTCTCCTTCCCATCTGTAACAGATTGATATCAAAGTTCATATTTTCAGGAACAAAGAAAAGACCAAAATAAGCCAGAATTTACTTTTTTTTTGATCCATCCTAGTTTTCTGCAAGAAACAAGACAAGGCTCCCATCCCCAGCCCCTCCATAGCAACCCAGTAGCACTGGGAAACATGAGACCCAGAGGCTTCACCCATGATGCTTATGAAATGTTTTATGGTCTAAAGTGGAGGAAGCAATTTCTTGCTGTCAGTACTACGCTATATATATTGTCTTAGGTAAAGTAGAAAAGTGATGCTTACCTAGCAGTGTATTCTGAGCAAGTGTCCTCCATAGTGCCATGCTTCCATTCATCCACAAGAAATCAACAGGTGAGATCAGGGAAAATCTAACTCTTTGCTCATAATCATTGTCAGAAAAAAAAAGGCCATCAATAGAGTTACCTTTTGAAACCTGTGTTAATTAGACACATAAGTGAGCTTAAAGAGAAACATTTTCATCACCTGATGATCCTTTAACCTGTTACTAAAATTATGAGCAGTTGTCAAGTTATATCTTTCTTCAGAATTATTAAGGAGTCATAAATCCCTTAAGAATCTCGTGGTATTAACTTCACATTCCTTGAAGTTGCTGCATCTCTGGTGTATAGAGATTAAACAGTTTCTAGGTGAAGACTAGGTCAATTGTGAACAAAGCTGGAAATAATAACAGTAGCATATCCGAGAGCAAGCTCTTGACCAAAGGGTCTAAAGTGCTCTGGGTAACACGTTCACAGCAGATCAAGAACTTTCATTCTAACAGGATTTTTTTACATTATTTACATTTTTACATCTCAAAACATATACAGGTAAAAAAACAAACAAACAAACAAACCAACCATTTTTTTCCTGATTTGTGCTGTATGATTTAAGACCAGCCTTAACATTATTAGAATCATCAGAATGCCAAACTTCAAAATTGCAAAGTGACAGAAATGTTTGTGGTTTATTCCAACTAGTAAAAGAGCAGCACCAAAAATAAGTCAATAGTTTGCTTATTCATGTTTAGAGCTGTCTATGTTTACAGTCTCATATAATGTCTTTTTCTATTTGTCATGCTCTATTTTTTGCTTTCTTTCAGTATAAGATCAAAAAGGAAAAAAAGAATGTGTGCTGCAATGCATGTTACTTCAGTAATTTTTTGAGTCAATATCAAACTGTTGAATGATGTGTCTGGACATGTGTGATCATAGAAATTAAGGGTGTAGTACAGAGAAAGCAAACACTAAGCACAGAAGAAGAAAGAGGCAGTACTAGTTTTACTATAATGATTGGAATCTGACTTTCTGAGTTTAAAAAAGCAACTATTTCAGACAAAAATAAGTAGCACAGAAGATTAGGAAACAGAACTTAAATATTTTCAGATAAATTAAATTTGTCAGTTATGGTTCTGTCAGATCTTATGTTTGGCAACATGCTGAAGGACACCTTGAGAGAACAATGAGCATTGGACCTGGTGATTGTAATATAAGGGTATGGATATATGTGCAAGTGTTTTGTACTGAGAGAGAGAATGAGTTTAAACTTGTCAGGTGGTCTGTGGTAATTGCCAATGTGTCTGCTCTTGCTCTACTCTTACTTCAAGGTTATTGATCCCTTTTTTAACATAGGAGTGAAAGTGTGCAGTAGCCATTGTACAGTTAAATCATAGTAACAGATTTGTCTCAGCTATACACTCCCTAATCTAGCAATTTAACCTCTCACACAAAGCACAGAAGATTTGGTTCTTAGCCTCAAGTCCTATGAATGAATGGACAGGAGAAAAACTTTCTAAGCATACTTTGACATTTAAAATAAAATGATCTAAATATAAAATATCAGATTTTAAACTACAGGGGTAGTAAAAGAAGAACTGGGCCTCAAGATTACTTTCCTAGCCTGAACGAAACATTTTTTCCTGGGACACACATTCACTCTAAATGTTCTATCTCTAAATTACTTAATACTAATACAATTGCTAATAATGGCTAATTACTTGCCACTATTAAAGCTGTGTCTACTTCTTTCTCTAAACAATTCATTTCATTCTATTGTGCTCATGCTCCTTATAAAGCTTTTATTTCCCTTCCTGTTTGTCAGATCCTGATGCATTTGAGTGAATCCACAACTGCCTCTGTTCTTGAGCATTCTCTTCCTCTGAGAAGGTCTTAGAAGCCCTTATATATTTTGCTTGCCTCCCATTTTGTCATTTGTGTAAACTATTTTTTTCCCTTTTCCACGATAAGCACTACTTTGTAGCCCACTTTCAGGGCAACAAAACTAAATTGTCTCAGCACCATTGCAGTGGCTGATCTCATCTGGTCAAGGTTTCCCTTTATCTCCAGAGGCCTCTTAAACATCCTGTTATTATGTAATCTGCTTTAATCTTTTTCTATAATATCAGTTTGTCATGTTTTTTCTAATATTTTCCCAGAGGTTCTTTTTATTTGCCTTTAAGTAATGGAGATTCTCAAATTAAGCAATCATATAGAGAGCATTCAGAAACTGTCATTCAGTATACTCAAACCAAGCAATCAAGATACCCATGTTATAACAAAAACTGCTTGTTTGAATTTTCTACTCTTCTTGCGGTATCTTTTTCCAGTTACAGATTTCTGATTTTTTTTTTGTCTACTTCGTTTAACTTCCTTTAGACTTATTCTACCAATGGCAGGTTGGGGCTGAGTGAGCTCCCTGATATCATGGGTGTAGGAGGGAGCAATGTTGGTGCAGTGCCATGCTCCCCTTGGCATGGTTTTTGCAGTTGCAGTGTCCCTGGAGCAGTAGGCTTTGTCACACTCTCTGAATCCTAACATTGCCTCTAAACTTAAAGACAGAATTACTTTTCCGCCCCCTGCCCACCCGTATTTTAAGTTTCAGCTGGTCCTCCTTGTTTATTCTGTTGCTGTTGCATCAAATTTGTCATATAAATTACCAATTAGAAAAACAGATGTGCAACATTTAAGGAAACATATTGATAAGACAGAGCTCAAAAATTCATGATCTCAAATATTTTTGAGGGAAATTACAAGTATTATGTATTTTAAGCATATATACATTATAAATATATTAGCAATTTTCTATGTTTTTGGTAAGATCAGGGATTAAGATTTAGTTGTTATATGTTTGCAAAAATGAGGACTGGAACATTTTAAGCTACAGTATAGCTCAATTAGCTGTCTAAGTTGTCACTAAACAGGACTTGGCGTTAGCCAGTGTATTTAAAAATACTGGAAAAAATTCACTGGAAGCAAAATAATCCATCCAAGGCTTGCATTTGGTTCATCTACAGCATGATAAAAGGTAATCTAGAAAATAAAAATACAGTTTATTTAGACACTTCAATGTTTTAAAAACAGATATTGATTCTTTCTTTTTAGTCTTTATAGTGAGCAACACAGCTGTCTTATTCATTGCTACATCCTTTAAATCTCCTCAGAACTGAATCAATAATGACATTTTATAAATAAAAGCAATCAGACCATAACCTTGCTGTTATATACATCTGTAACAGATAGATAGTTTTCAAGAAATTGCTGATCAAGAAAGCAGTCCAAAAGGTATTCCAGTCTGGTAAGCAAGTTCTAATTTCTCTGATGTTCTGACTATGTTCCCAGAAAATATAATTTATTATATTTCTAGACTACAAAGAAAATACAAATTCTTTTATAAATAGTCAGAATCTCTTTTTTACATCAGAAAAATATTAGCAATAAATTATTGGTTTCACTACTGGGGAGAAAGAAGTGATATTCAATAAGAACATCCCTGTTTCTTTGCTTCTAAAACTTCTCTTTGCTTAAATGACATTCAGTTATTTGCCTCCCATATGTCTGTGATTTAATTATAATGAAAACTGTCAAGGAGATATTTTAAATCACAGGGGTTTGCCAATGTTTTCTGGCACAAGCATGGAAAATTTCTGTGATAATCTTTTCTCTGACTTAAAATTTATATTAATGGACATAATTTCTCAAGCTGCTTTCCTAAGAGGTACTAGGGATCATGATTGAAAGAGAAATAAACTATATATCACCTACAGCAGTGAGCAGCTGGTGTTTTAACTGTCTGAATGCAAACTTAAGATAAACAATTCTGACTTTATGTGACAAGGGCCTCTATGGCTCAGACACTAACAACACCTATCTTGTCCAAGTTGACCATAAGGATTGACATGAAGAGATTATTATAAGACTAACTGCATTAGAAAGGACCTGCCATTAAGTGAGAAAGTGCAAAAAAATTAAGGAAATTTGAAATGGTCACAGAAACAATTGCTTTCTCAAGCAGAGAAATAAAGCAGTAGGATGCCATCTGTCCTAATGCCTATATACTTTTCAATATTTAATCATTAAAAGAAAATAGAACCCACACAATCCTGACAATCCTGTAATTTATATATTAACTATTCATAGAGTTCTACTTCTGATATACACCACTGAACTCTCAATCTTAACCCCAAATACTCGAAATTTGCTGTTTTATTACCTCATCTGCCATTCCTTCTCTTACCTTATTGGAGCCACACTCTACCATGCCTCAGACAAATGGACCCACCACCCATTTCACCAGAAGCAATGGATCCCCTACCTTCTCACCACCAAGCAGAAGGAGTAGACCTTAGATGCGGAGGGGAGTGGAAAGCCATTTCTGCTCAGGGTGACTCATGAAACTTCAGGTGCCCTTATGACAACGTGGAATCTGACCAGACCCAACCCACAGGGAGGTGTGTTCCCTCCCCGGTGCCTGGGTAAGAGGCATTACCGAGAAGAATGAAGCACAAATAGTCCACGAGATTCTTTGAAAGCACTGATGACAACTTTCTGACACAGGTAGTGGAGGATCCCTCAAGGAATGATATGCTGCCCGACCTCATACTAACAAAGAGGGAAAGCCTTGTTGTGATGTGAAAGTTGGGAGCAGCCTTGGCTACAGTGACCATGATGTTGTGGAATTCTGTATCATTGAGGAGGAAGCAGGGAATCAAGTAAGATTACAACTGTGGACTTCAGGAGTGCTAACTTTAATATCCTTAGATCTCTTCTGGGAAGAATCCCATGGGAAAAAGAGGTCCTGCATGGAAGAGGAGCCCAAGAGAGCTCACTTCCCGATGAGGAAGAAATCGAGCAAAGGGGACAAAAGGTCTGCAAGGACAAATAAAGAACTTCTATCATTACTTAAGCATA
This sequence comes from Campylorhamphus procurvoides, assembly GCA_013396655.1. Lineage (NCBI taxonomy): Eukaryota > Metazoa > Chordata > Aves > Passeriformes > Dendrocolaptidae > Campylorhamphus > Campylorhamphus procurvoides. Next base: position 384,261 of record WBMV01007814.1, read on the forward strand.
ACAGGTAATGCACAGGAAATTAAGTTAGGGTCAGGCCATGTGGTATGAATCTAGAGAGATTGTCGGAATAAGTAGAAAGGAGACAAGGAAGGCCAAAACCCATCTGGAATAAAATCTGGTCAAGATGTAAAGGACAACAAGAAGGCCTTCTTCAAATACATCAATAATCCTTCTCTGTGGAGAAGGACCTGGGGGGACCTGCCGAACAACCAGCTATTCATGAGCCAGCAGTGCACCCTGGTGGCCAGGAAGACCAATGGACTGCATTAAGAAGAATGTGGCCAGCAAGTCAAGGGAGGTGATCCTGCCCCACGGCTCAGCCCTGGTGAGGCCACACTCAGAGTGGCCTCTGGACACAGAGTGCTGTGTCCAATTCCAGTCTCCTCAGTACAAAAGACATGAAGCTCCTGGACTGGGTGCAGCAGAGACCTACAAAGATGACTGGGGGACATAAACATCTGTCTTACAAGGAAAGGTTGAGGGAGTTGAGCCTGTTCAGTCTTGAGAACAGATGATTAATGGGATCTCACTGTAAGCATCTAAAGGGAGAAGGGATAGAGTCGGGCTCTTCTGAGTGGTGCCAAACACAATGGGCAGAAACTGATGCACAGAGAGTTCCACATGAACATAAGAAAGAATTTCTGTACTCTGCAGGTGACCACGGAACGGATTAACTAGAAAGGCTGTGGAATCTTCCTCACAGGAGATATTTATTCTAAAACTGCCTGGTCACAATCCTGTGCAATGTCATTAAGAAGACCCTGCTCAAGTAGGTAGTTTGGGGCAGATGACCGTCTGTGGTCCCTTACAACTCTAGCCATTGGGTGATTCTGTGATATAAAAAACCGGAAAAAATGGAAACCCTTCCTTTATCACTGTTGTAATTATTTTTTTCTTTTATATTGCTGAAGATAATGTCTCTTGACAGATATCTCTTTCAAAGAAATAGGCAAAATTATAACTGATTATCTCACCCTTTGTATTTAAATTGTAATGAAATGGCTGTGAACCTTTGCAGTAATTGATTTTTCAGATGATATAAAAATAAAAGATTCAAGTGGAAAAATTTAGAAAGACTGAAATGTGCATTGTTTTCAGAGTTTGAATTGCATTCAGTTGCCATAGGACTTTCTTTTCTTCTTCTGTCTTTCAAAAAAAGAATTGCATCACGTTTTCTTTTTAGGTCCTAAGGATTTTGGTTCAATTTTTTGTTAATTCTGTTCAGTCTCCCAAATTAATATCCTCCTGGCTAACTACTGGAAGTACACACTTTTCAACAGTTAAAAAACAAACTCTTTTATTGAAATAGTAATCCTTGATATAAATTTATCAAGTCGTCATCATACACAATATAGATCAATTGAGTATAAATATGGCAGAGTAACAGAAATTGCATTAACACCCCATTCCAAGGTGCAGCCTATTACTGATACCTTCACAAAATTATTTCATTTACCCAGAATGTTGGTATTTGACTAATTTGAAAGTACTGTTTTAGTTACCATGGATTATTTCCCAATAGCAAAGAGCAGAAGAATGAACTGCTTGATAACTCCTACAGAAGTAACAATAAATCACAATTATTTCTAAGATGGTGATAACAGATTGAGTGATACAAAAATGGAAAAGAACTCCTAGGAGGATTAGCTAAAAAGCATGCAATACATGTTGAAAGGAAAGAAATTTCTGATTGTTCTCTGCCATGCCTTACTTTTTACACCCATCCACATGAGTATAAAGTAATGGGGTTTTCATAAATAACATTTTCAAACTCATAAGAGGAGTTACAATTTGCTTGACAATGGGCAACTGGGATCAATTAAAATATTTAATTAGTCAAATTAATCAATGGAAGTTACAGGAAATAAATGCATACAGAAAAACATGTCTGTTATAAAATTTTCTTTTACTGATAATGTGTAAATCACCATGCTATTAAAATTTCTCTTCATAAGTTTCTTTTTTTCTGTTACGAAAGATGGATTGTAAAGAAGGACACTGAAAAAGTAATAAGTTTTATAATCACTTATTACACTTTTCTTCATATCTGTAGTATATAATAACTCTTAACCCTGATTAAGCAACTATGACATACTGTAAATTGATTCTTGCTTTTTTTTTACAAAAAAAAAGGAACTGAAAGATGAAAGAGCTTGAATCCTTAAAAAAACACAAACCAAACCAAACAATCCAAACAAAACCACTGATGCAAACTTTGGTAAGATTATGTCTAAACTCAAAACCAAATATACTTCCAATCTGAGGAGAAAAAAGTCATCAGCACCATACATTGGACAAAGAGGGTGAAGAAATCCCTTCTAGGTTTCTAGGAAAATCTAGCAAGGATTTGAGACCATGGAAAATTTACTATAAGCCTCCCTAGACTCATAGAGTCATTGAATCATAGAATCATAGAATGGTTTGGGTTTGAAAGGATCTTTTGGATTATCTATCTATGTCCGAGCCCTCCACCATGGCAGGGTTGCAACTCACTAGAAGAGGTAGCTCAAAGCTTCATCCAGCCTGTCCTTGAACACCTACAGGGGTGACCTGTTTCAGTGCCTCACCACCCTCTGAGTAAAAAATTTCCTCCTAAAAGCTAATCAAAATTGCCCTTCTTTTAATTTAAAATTGTTCCCTCTTGCCCTGTAAATGTAAAAAATAAATAAATTGCTTTCCCTCATTCTTATAAGTCCCCTTTAAGTACTGAAAGGACACAATAAGACCTCCCTGGTCCCTTCTCTTATTCAGACTATACAACCCTGATTCTCTCAGCCTGTCTTCGTAGGAGAGGTGGTCCATCCCTCTGATGATCCCATTACTTGCTTGAGAAGTCTTTCTCTGTGCCAGGTCAGGGGTAGTACATCTTCTACCCCTGTAGACAGGAACACTCAGCCACATGCTGTGCTCTGGACGGTGCTCAAAGGAGCAACTTTTGGCATGTAATGCTTTTGCTGTATAATACCAGCACATGACAGAGTGACACAAATATTTCTTCTAAGTGTTAAAAAATTAAATAATGCTATTTGTGCTTCATTGTCTTCTGTCTAAAGTTGGCCTTTCATTTAGTCCTTAATGTTCAATTAGTCAGTCAATCAGTCAGACGTGTTTTCCCAATTTTCAGAGATGTTTTATTTCCTTCTCTGGTCATCAGACAATTTCTAAATTGTGCAGTAACTACAAGGTCTTTAGTTGCAAGGGTTGTGATTTAAGTACATTGCAGAATCTTACTTCTCCATTGTGGGCACAAGTTAATTTAGCCATGTCCCCTATCTATGAATAATATTAGAGATAACAGTACATTTTATAACATACCTGTCATCTATATGAAGCTTGACCATTGCTGGGACATTTCAAAAGAAATATAAATTTATACTGAATAAATCAACAGAATACTCATGACATTACATGAGCATTCAACACTTGGCTAAAGTATATATATTCTAGTTAATGAATGAATATATATGGAGTAGATCTATTAGGGCCCAATCTGTGGTTAATAGCAATATAAAAACAGATGATACATAATAGTTACACAAACTCAACTTTCAGAAGGATGAGTCATATTCATTTGGCAGATTATTTTATTCTTCAGATCCTTGGCTACATTTTTTGCATTGTTTATTTTAGTATTACCTGATGTTCATAAAACCAGAATCTGTTCATCACAGACAAGAACATCATTTATGTATAATATTAAATTTTATAAAACTAGTCTCAGGCCATTGAGAATTATGATCATCCTCATTCTATTAGACTTTGTAAGAACTAATCTCAGAAAGAAAAATACAAAACAGTCCTCAGAACTAGTTACAGAAAGATAAAGGAGAAAAGATAGATGAGACTAATACACTTCTTCCAAGTCATACATACGTATGTCCTCAGACCAAGGTTTTTTATTTTTGCCTCCTAGCAAACAGTACACCATCTGCACAAAGCATCTGGGCAGAAGTGCAATTGGTGTATTGTTTTCTGCGAACCTAGTTCTTTAGAAACTGGACAACTCACTAATCACCACCTATTTGCAGAGCTGCTTCTGTAAAATGTCCATGAATGCATAATAATAACAACCGCATGTAGGAGGCAGATGGTACAGCCTAGTCCTCCAACATAAAAGCAGCTTGTAGTCTTTTGAAAAAGGAAAACATGTCTAATTCTTAGGAAACGTATAAAGCAATTGTACTGCATTCTTTCTGATTGCCTTAGGTACTAGGTTCTATTTATGCATTTAGGAATATGATTGACACCTGTAATTCTTTCATCAGATGGAGAAACACATAAAAAAGTGTATTATTGTAATATTTGAAGTAATATATTCATATATTTTAATACAAATACTATTTTTGCTTCCCTGTTATATAAATTAATTTCACATTTGAGGGTGTGAGGTAGGAGGAACATGTCTTCTATATTTTGCAGTTTGAGATGAACATCATACACTTTGAAATTCTCAGGTCAGCCATGAGATAATGTATTCCTGGTAGACAAACAAGCAGAAAATTCCAAGGTGCCAGTACAGCTAGGTATGGCCTTTATTCCAGAAGCACAAATGCTTTAAAAAATAACTTTCCCACAAGTAAGGAAAATGTTTGCAGTATGTAAACCAAGAGCTTGACCATGATTCAGAGAAAGCTTGTGTCAGATTGCTATTTATCTAATACATGTTTAATAATTCATGTTTGACTCCTGACCAGAACCAATAAATGGTGATTTGGCAGTGAATGTGGAAGGAAGCACCCAGGAGGTCATGACTTGCTACTTTAAGTAGCTAAGTTGGGGACAGATAAATCTTATACAAGTAGTTAAACTTGAAACAAAGCTTTATCATTAATCCGTGAAGTTTAATTTCCTTTGAGTGGCATTTGTTAACCCAAACTTATAGAAAATTAATACATACTTTAGAGTTTCATAATTACCTTGATATTCCAGACTCTGTTTATGTTTCTAAGCATTAACAAAGAAGGCCAACCTAGTTAGTGCCCCAGATTTTATTCGTAATATGTCTAGACTGGATATTTCACCTTTATTGCACCCTTTTCTACTGAGCACATAGAATCTGACGACATTATTTCACAGTTGCTGCAAAGAAATAAGAAACACTTCTCTGACTAACCAGACCATCTAATCATCTTTGGCAATCAAAGGGTTTGTAAATGTCACTGCACTTTGTCACATCCTTCCAGCTGACAGTACAACAGTGATGATTTCACTCAAGTGCTAAATTCTCTTGTTTGACCTCCAAGCACAGCACACATGAGGAGTAAAGGAAATTGAAAGCTGGCATTTTCACACAGAAAATCCTTAATCAAAGTTGTCAAATGTATTTGTTCCAGAGATATAGACTATACAATACATTTTAATTAAATATATGACACAGGCTATTTTCTTTAATTCATATGATTCTACTTGAATAGAATTTTAGGTCCAAGGTTAATACTTTCCTGTGTCCTTTTGAAATGAGCATTATAAACTGTAATATGTATCATATTTAGGGAAAGACAGAACTGATTTTCACCAAGAGCATTTACAAGATATAACCCTTATCATGCGAAGAAAGTCAGCTTTACAATTTGAAAAGTTTGCTTAACATTTAAATTCTTTTTTAGACTCTGAGACATTTTCTTAAGTGCTTTTCCTACTTTATGTGACCATAATGTGTTATAAATGACACAGGAAATTTGAAATATTTTTTCCTTGAGTTACTGCCAGTATTTTACCACTTTTTGGCTTTTTCTCGGAAATTCTGGGTAAGCAAGCAAACATACATATACTACCATTTCTTATGCCCAATGAAAAATAATATGGGGTTTTTTTTGTATTATTAATCACAGAAATCAACAATTTAGTCTGACTTTGCAGAAATTCAGCACAGTATGAGTTTGAGGTTCAAAAGAAGAAACAGAAACTTCAGGGAAAAAAACAACAGCAAAACAAAAATCAAAAGTACTTTTCTGGTGCTGAATTTTGCAGTGAGACTTGCAGTCAGATGTGTCTAACTGCAAGAGATATCTACTCCAGAGCTGACTGCCCACATACACTGTTCAGCGAGCCTGTCCTGCACAGGGAGAAATGGATATAGCCTGGGCAGGATTCTTGCTATCATAAGATCTACAACTAAGTAAATGAGATCAATCATGCCTCATTAATGTCTATTTTTTAATTAGCTATAAAGGCACTCTAGGATAATGATATCAAGTAGATAGATAGATAGATAGATAGATAGATAGATAGATAGATAGATAGATAGATAGATAGATGGATGTACATTATGGTTGACTTTAATCCATTCCACACAGATGACAGTCTGTAATTTATAGAAGACAACATACTGTTTTTTGTTTGATTTATGGGCAATAGTGGCATGTTTGCATAAAATGTATCAAAACATTGTTTTAGTATTCCGTAACAGTCAAAAAAGCAAACAAAATGTCATTATTGACTTGGAAGGGTAAAGGAAAATATATATATTTTTATGAATTTATTTTCTGTTTATTTCTTGCTTGACTTTGGAATCTATCTGGACCTTCCACTTAAAAAGTACAGTAGAGTTAGAAAGACAGAGAAGGGCAAGAAGAATGATCAGAGTAGTGGAGTAGCTTTAGTGTGATGAATGAGTAAATAGACTGTGACTCTACAACCTTGAAAAGACAAAACTGAGATTCTGTAACAGACTTTAAAATATGAGTGGCACAGAGAAGGTGAACAGATATGACTATTTACTTCTCATGATATAAAACCTATGAGATTTCACATGAAAATAACACTGACAGGTTTAGAATAAAAAAGAAAGAGGAGTTAGATGAGACAAACACTAGATTTTAGAGAGAAACTAGACAAATTCACAGAAGAAAAAAGTGATTTATAAATAGCAAAACTAGTGTTGTCTTTGTGATAAAGAGCTCATTTAAAAAAAGAAAGTTTGAAAGTGAGAAACAAGCTAATAGAAATTTTTCCTTGACAGGTGAAAAGCAGGAAATAAATTCAACAATTGGTTCAAACCTCTCTTATAGGATTCCTGAACACAAGTCTTTTAATAAGAGCCTATGAAAAGATCTGAAGAGAAAAAGGTGTAGTGCTGAAAGTCTAGTTATGTCTACTCTTAAAATTTATGCACATTTTGGTGCCACTTCCTCAAGAGTCAAGTATAAAACTCTAAATTCTGCCCCCTCAGGAGACATAGTACTCCTTAGAGGCATCATTCTAAAAGCCAAATGAGATGCACATATTCAGAGTTTTACCTACAAATAAGGAGAAATATTTCCATTTTCAAGGTGATCTGAACTACTAAATCACACAGCTTATTGCACTGTGTTCTTGAAGAAACTTGTAACTTTTTCAGTTTTCACTGCAGAGGCCATGCATTATTTATGAACAAGCCAAGTAGTTTTGTCTTCAGAGAAAGACCAGAGATTCTTGCTGACATCCCTGAGAGATGGCTTCTTTTTTTGATTTAATTTTATTTTAATTGAATGATTTGTTTAAAAACTTCATCATGAACTTAAGAAGCTCATTTCAAGAATATTGGTTGAAAAAATCCAGGGTTTTTTCAGCAGTTTTTCAGCAAGCAATGGGGTGGAATCCTATCAGATATAAAAAGTGAGACCCATGTGATATTTATTAGTATTATAAAAGAATTTCAAAGGAACACATCTTATTATAGAGTTTTTGACAGTGCAGAAGTGTTAGTTCTGCTGTTTCCGTATCAGCCTCAACCCTGAAAACATGTTATATATACGTAGCTTTAGATAGAATTAATATACCCTAATTTTAGCCATTAAAAAAATTAGCATTTAGCTTAAGCTAACTATACAGCCTTACTATATAGAGACCAAAGAGTGACAGAGGCTCCTTCTAAAACATTGATATATGGGATTAATTGTCATCTGTATAATTCTGTTGCACTTGTTTTCTGAAAAGGAAGAGAAATTATTTACAAGAACATACAGACTGATACTTAGATGTCCACTTTCTCTAAACCTGATCTAGTCCTGTGGGCTACTTTCATTTTCAATGAAGTATCACTAAAAACAGTTTCTCAAAAATGCAGGTGAAAAGTAACTCAAATACATTACCATCTGCTGATGCCTTTTTTTTCTGGTTTGACTGTATAAATGACTAGTTCAGAATTAAACATCTACATTTTACTGTTAAAATTAGACGGATGAATGCCACTCGCCCTTACCTATTTATTGTAAGGTTAAACATTGAAGTAAAGTGTTTCTGAAAAAAAATGGTGTACCTCTCTTTGCATCTTCTGCTGCCTAAATATAGTTAAATACTAGACTTTGTCTCTCTTGTAAAATAAAGGCATTAAAATTTGTCTGTCTCACAAGGATAATAAATTCAAAATGCACTCAACCAAAAAGGACAAGAGCCAACATGATAAATCTACAGAATTAAGATTTTATCATTATATTCAATATAACAGTGATGTACATAGTAGTGCATTATAGATACAGTATATAGAAGTCATTTTACTGCCTTATTTTTCTGCCTTTGTTTCCAAAACTCAGACAGTGCATTCCAGAAAATAAATGAGGATTGGATGTAATACTGAAACTGTATTAATCTCTCTTCCATGTATGAAAAATCATTCCATTGATACAAAATGACAGTGACATTACACCTAATAAATATAATGAAAATAATGCTCTGTCCCACTTTGATAGATGTTCCAGCTTTCAAAATTACACAGTTCTATAAATCTGTCATTGCGGGGTGGGAAAAACCCCCAATTTTAAATGAAAAAAACCCACACACCTGATCTAGTGAAAGGTGCCCATGGCAGTGGGGTTGGAACTAGATGATCTTTAAGGTTCCTTCCAATTCAAACTATTCTATAATTCAATGTCTTTTTAAAAGAAAAAAAATCCTCTTACAGCAAACAGAGGATCTGTTTTATTTGACAGCAATTAAAAGTATAGTCCTTCATTAAATTGTACTAATGTCACATTTGTACACATGCCACAATAAGAACTAGATATTTTGGAGTAGAGAATAATAAGGCATAAACTAAGGGGTTTCCTCAGCAGGCTATATTGCACAATAGTATCTGTAAAAGCATTTTAAAAGGGAGTACAAAACAATTGAAAATACTATACTATGTTTCAAAGGGTATCTAGTTAACTATCGCCAAACACAGACCCTTTTGTAGATTCTGTCACCAAACACAGACCCTTTTATTGATTCTGTTCTCCTTCCTGCTGGTTCTTCATACCTCTTGCTTTTTTTTTACTATGCCTAATAAGTCATGAGATGTACAGTGGAAGACAAAGGTGCAGTGGGTACTTAATGGTTGGTATAAAAGGACTGGACACTGAGGAAATTCATTTCAGTCTTTGAATCTCTGCGGAAACTGAACATGCAACTTAGCTGAGTGATGGGAAAACAGAGAAGTTTCTCATGGCTTCCCTCTATCAATAAAAAGTAGTTTTGATGGTTTCAATAAGTATTTAAGTGCCACATGTTATCACCAAACTTTTTTTTCATCAGTACATTTTTTTGATGGGGAGAGAGTTTGTATGCCTTTTTTTTTCTTTTTTCAGCATAAAATTTGTTTACTCACTCCCAACAGAAATTCAGTTTTATGGGTCAAAAATATATTTCACTCCCTACAAAGCTTAATCAATTGCCATAGAATCTCCAGGCAGGTTATGCTTTTGTGAATTTGTTCCCTATCATGTATGTACATAAACAGCAATCATAATCAGCCTTCCTCTGTAGAGGCTAGCTGGATAATGCCAAATCATTTTACACTTTTCCACACTTCCAATAGTTCCGAAAACTTGTGTCATCTAACTGCATCGTGTTTCTGAGAACTCAATCACTTATCAGAAGAAAACATTGTGTAACAGGAAAATATGATCAGACATATTAACCTTTATTATTATGTTCTGAACTAGTGATGCCTTAAGGAGGGCGC
>WBMV01007815.1:0-51285 GCA_013396655.1 Campylorhamphus procurvoides
CGGGGGACAGTCAGTGCCGGTCCGTGAGGGGCGGTCAGGTGGTCAGCGAGGGACAGTCGGTGTCGGGCCCAGGGGCGGTCAGTGCCGGGCCCTGAAGAGCAGTCGGTGCCGGACCGGGGGACAGTCAGTGCCGGTCCCTGAGGGGCGGTCAGTGCCGGGCCCAGGGCTGGTCGGTGCCGGGCCCAGGGGCGGTCAGGTGGTCAGTGAGGAGCGGTCGGTGCCGGTCCCTGAGGGGCGGTCGGTGCCGGTCCCTGAGGGGTGGTCAGTGCCGGGCCCAGGGGCGGTCAGTGCCGATCAATGAAGAGCGGTCGGTGCCGGGCCGAGGCTCCCCCGATCCCGCCGGCTCTGCGGGCACGGCCCGGCTCGGGGTTGCCCTCCCGGGTCAGCACAGAGGGGCCGGGGGGCTGTGGGGACACCCACCAGGAACCCCAGTGACCCGAAGGGACGCTGACTGTGTGTGTAGGGAATACCCGTGCTAGTTCTGTAGGGCAAGGGAGTGGGAACTGGAATGCTCTCTGTCAGCTCTGACAGGCCATAACATGTCCCAGTGAATGATTTTTTTATTAGAAGTAAAGAATTGAGTCCATATCTCAAGGTAAGTCATAGATGGTTTTCAAAACGAGTGAGGAAATGTGTCCTAAGATAGAGGGAATGAACTTATCCCAAAGACTGAGGGAATGAACTTTCCATAAGCTCTGAGATAGCTCTGATTTCTGTTTGATAATAACCTTTTTTCCTTTTGTATTCCCCACTTTACCACTGGTTATGAGGAGCTTTTCTTTGTCTCCTCGATTAGTTTTCCCCGACAGACAGGCAGAATTCTGCCAGGGACTGCAGTCAGCTCATGTTGCTTCGTGGATGAGATAAGTGGGATTGAAGTGGCACATTTTGGGGGGGTTAGTTTTGAAACTTATGCAAGACAAAATCCTGGGAGTTGAAGTTGATGCAGATCAAATATTTTGCCCATGTATTTGCATACATTAGAATACACCTGAATACTCAGTATTGTCCAGTGTTCCTGGAAACATATTTCAGCTATTAGTGAACATACAGCAGTGCTGTTGTGGTGGTGAGTAGAGGCATTAATTACATTCCTGTTTTCCTTCTGAATGTTTTTATTTTCATGTTGGGAATGCCAGTCTTTACTGATCAGTTTGAATTGCCATGTCACGAAATGTGGATTTGCACTGTGTGTTCTGATCTAGAGAACCAAGGCTGTGTCTGTGGGATACATATGCTCCTCTCTTTAGCCTTTTAGTTTATAGGCATTTTTTGTTAGAAAGTGGTCAATGCAACTTTTTATGTCTGGTGATGAATTTTCACTTCTGCATCAAGCTCTGTTTGACTGAAAATTACAATTTATTAAATGCACGAGGAAGGTCTTATATTTTGTTAAATAAAACCTGTCACGTTATGAGAAATAACGTAAAGGCAAGATACTTTATGCAAGTACAAGTTTATTTGATTCTTATCTAGCAGGAGAATCAAACTCCATTGTTCTGGACTTCTTGGTTATAATGTCCTTCAAAATTTTGGGACGTGATTTTTTCAACATTTAATGAAATTTGCTGACAGAAGAAAATGTGTCATCCTGCAATTTCAGTTCCTTCTCATTTTTCATCTAGCTCAAGAAATACTGTGCCTGTACCAAGAGAAGTGACTGTCAGAAATTGGCCAGGCACTTCACCAGTTGCATTTCAGAGTGATTAACTGTTAATTTTTATAAAGTAGGTAATTCAGCAGTTAGGAAAAAAACCCACTTCTGGGAGCAAGTGTGTACATCCAGGTTCAGTTTCAGTTAGTTAATTATTTTGCTATGCTCATACACTAATGAGGACTGTCCATATTTTTAATGGGCTTGTTCTAGAAGCTTTTCTATATATTAAAAAAAATTGAAGAAACACACTTGGGCTTGCATTGAATGCAACTTCTTCTTGCTTGCCACAGTCCTAAGCTGTGTGTTTGACAGTCATGTGGGAATAAGGTGTGATGAAAGGTGTGTTTTATAGCACATGTTCTGGTGAAAGCCTCTGGGCTCCTGTGTGTGCATTTGAGGTGGGGGAAAACTCTCACCCTCTGTTACCTTCCTGGCTATGCCGTAGGTGTCAAATGTGGGCTAGATTTTGCACTGGTTTGTTCAGTATAACCAGGGTAGTAAATGTGAAATAAATGCTTGTGATCCAGCATTTTAATCCCACATGTGATGGGAGATTGGCTGTACCCCTTGTGCAATCCAGACTGGGCTTTTATGGCATGGCTTCCCTGAAGTGTTCCCAAATAGTGAGGACCTTCCTGGGAGGGCACCCTGAATGTGGCACAGTGACACCAGTGATTCTCACTGCTGGAGTAAAACCCTTTGGGGAGTAACATCAACTCTGCAAGCACAGCTGGGCTTTAGTTGGTGTAACTACACAAAGAGCAGAGGTTTGTGACAGCATAACTGTGCAGGAGTAGTGCATTATACAGCTCAGACAGGTAAACAGCACAGCCATGAGGGATGATGGAATTAAAGGAAGGAAGCAGCTCTGGTGAAATATGACCATAAGAGTCATTGCCAACCATTCCTTTTGACAGAGATCATTTGAAAGACTTGCCTGTACTCTGCTGTGCATGCATGTGGTATTTCATCCCCTGTCTTCGTGGTTTCGTGGTATTTGTAGGCTTTTTTAAGCTTGTAAGTGATGTATTTGCTATGGCCCTTAGTGCCCTGAGAGTCAAATACAGTGGAGTTGTTCAGGTGCAGTTGCATTACAGATCCACATCCTCCCTCACCTTTCATTCTTCAGTACTTTTGATTTCAATCTTGTAACTTTTTGTATCCTGGAGAGTAAAATAGCTGTATTTGTGGAGGGGAAAGACAGGTGTCATAAATATTGTGGAACTGTGATCAGGCTTCATTTCTTGATATTGAGATCAGTCTGTATTTCCATAAGCACAGCTCCTTCAGTTCACCCTCCTGTGGCTGGAATAGACAGGGGTCCATCCTTCAAAACTTGTGTTTTGAGTTTAGGGTCCCTGCTGAGTAGAGAACTGGCATGTTGGCTTGATGAACTATGCTAAGTAACCAAACAATTGCTGTATTTTTTGTTACTAGGAAGCTTGTGGGTTTTTGGTTGTTTTTGTAGGACAGTTTGCCTGTTTCCAAAATAAAAATTCTATTAAATGGAGATTAAATTAATCTAAAAATGAGTTAATTTAATTTAAATGAGCTAAATGGAAAGAAAATAGCCTTTGACTGGAAAGGTCCAACAGCTTTTAACTAAGGATAATTGTTTTGTTGGGAATCTTTATAAGTGAAGAAATACACTGAGGGGTTTCTTTCAGGGAGAGCTCTGGCAGTTGCAGAAGACAGGGCTGTGTAAACTATTGTAAGTGTAACAGTAAAAAATAGGAGAGACTTGTTTTCTTCTTTGCATTATCTGGCCCTTCCAGCTGCCAGTGATAAAGAGCATGTTGTTCTGCATAACTTAATAATATCCCTTGCTCTGGAAAGGGTTCTAAGGTATTTCTGTTAAATTTATTTATATTTTGCCTTGGGTTTTTGTTTATTTATTTTTACCTGAAACCTGGTCTGTTCTCTAAAATGATATTGATTGTCCAGACATTTCATGTGTTGGTGTGTGTTGCTAAATTCCCTTCTCTGGACTTTGAAGGTGCAGTTGAACAACACAATGCCTGGGAACTATTAATCATCTGTCTCTGGTGGTCAGCAGTCTTCACTGACAGATACCTGTATTTGAAATGCCCTTTATAGAGGAAGCATTGCTGCTGAGCAGATCTTCAGTCCCATATGTCTGCCTGTAAAAATGGACATCTAAAATTGTTGTGAGGGAGGATGCCCCATCCCTGAAGTGTCCAAGGCCAGGCTGGATGGGGTTTGGAGCAACCTGGGCTAGTGGAAGGTGTCCCTGCCCATGGCAGGGCGTGGGATGGGATGAGCTTTAAGGTCCCTTCCAACCCAAAGTGTTCTATGATTCTGTGAAGCAGAACAGAGGGAAATATGGGATCTTGATCTGCATTGGTTATGTTTGCTGTTACAGTTGGTTTAAAGAATCCAATCCTCACTAGATGAGTGCAGCTTGTCTGGAACAGTACATATCATATTCCAGAGAGAACCTTCTAAGTGTGGATTTGACCTTGTGCAAATGTGTTTAATTCCAGTTGCTCATTTGCATTTGTAGCATCTAAGTGACTACCCACAGTCATGACACTTAGCAACATGTGCAGTCAGTACTAGACATCTGTTTCATTCTTTAGACTCTATAGAACCATATCCAAAATACATTAAAGGGGCATAATGGTGCAGAGTCAGGCATTCAGAAGTTAGGAAATGCCAGAATTCAAGTGCCCTGCATCATTTCAGTAACTCAGAAATAAGCAGGACTCTCTCCTGCTTGTTTAAAGCAATAACCTGGTTTTTTGATCTGTTATGATAAGAGTCAAGTGTGGCTTGTCTTTATAGTCTTAAATCTCTTGGGAAAGAGACCTAGGAAAGTGGAGTGCCCAGTGTTCCTGCAGGATGTGTGGACAGGGGTAGGCAAAGCTGCAGCCCTGCTCGTTTGGGCAGTTCTGCTGTCACTGCTCTCATGGGCAGAGGAATTATCAGTGAAGTCAGTTGTTCACCTTGTTTCATTCTTTATTTCTGAGACAAAAGGGAAAACTTTGGGCTTTCGTGGTACAAAGGAACCAAAGTGTGATGGGAGTGTGGATTCAGGGAAGGGGAAGGTTCATTGGCACTGAGCATTTTAATGGGAGAATGGAGGTTATTTTACAGCTGCTCCCCACCAGTTTGCTTTCTCTGTGGTCAGTTGTTAAAAACCGAAGCCATCTGCCTTCTTTTCACATTATGCCTGTTTACATAAACCAGATGATCATTCTCTGAATGTGCAGTGCATGTTCTGCATCACTCCATTTTCCCTTTCTTTTCTTCTTTTTCGTTTTGTAGATTCCACCAATCTGCAAGCAAAGATCATGGCACAGCCTGGGAGGAGATTACTCAAGGCCACTATTAGAGCCTTCAGAGGTGGGTACAGTTGGTTCTTCCTGCTTGCAGGTCAGAGGAAACTTAATCCCTTGGAGCATCTTTCATTTAATCTGCTGTTTTGTTATTTTTCTTCATTTCACTATTTATGGTTCTGAAGTGCAGCACGTTAAATGGCAAGTTATGTTTCTGCCCCTAGAAGTCTTTCTGACTCTCTAGAAACTAATGATATCACAGTAACTTGCAAAGAAGAGTCCTTCAAAATGTAGATCTTGTGTGTTGATACTTAGATTCATGAGGTTGTCAAATTATAAAATGATAACCCCTCACAGAACTGACTTAAGCAGCTAAAATCTTATGAGGGCCATTGGGACCTCAAAGCATAAAATCTATTTAGATTGTTTTTTATACTGTTTTCCTTTAAAATGTGAAAAGTGACATTTTGATTTGGGGAACCCTGAGGTCTGCTATCAACCACCATTCATGCAATGGCATTCCTAAAGAGCTTTTACATAACTGGAACCTGGAAATTGCCAACATGTAGCAAATCTCTCAAACAAAATGCAGATTCTTTTTTTAAAAGCTTTAACATGTCCATTGTTTGTGGCTGGCACTTGGAAATTAAACTTGGAGATACGCCTGGTGGGAGTGAGTTGTTATTTTTTAGTGCATCTGTGTGTGTGAATAAATGCAGAACTTTTCTCCAGGGAGTCTTGGCCACGTGAGCATTTGTTTTTAACAATGTATTTTCTTTTGCCTGCAAGTATAGTGACTCTTATGTACATGGAAAAAGTATTACTGCTTAAATGTGTTCCATTTTGTGTAGTGACATGCCTGAATGTGGTTATCCCCCAGACCTTCAAGGCATTTTTCTACATTCTTCAGTCCATTTTCAATGTTTAGGTGTCCTTTGAACTGAAATGTTTCAGGATCTGTTGTCTTTCCTCCTGGCTGATGGAACGTGCTCTTTTCTGCCAGAGTTATAGTCCCTTTCTTCTTCTTATTTTCTTAAGCAAGGCAAGGTTTTTAGAGAGAGGTAAGAGCTTTGACTAAAGCAGGCTGATACAGTTGGAGGATGAGGGAGGGAAAAGAGGCCACTGGTTGTTCTTTCTGCTGGTTTTTTTGTGCCTGTTTCCTGAGGTTCTTGCAAATTGACTCTTCACATTGACGCAGATCCTGCCGAGGTGGCGACTGATGGAGAAGAGGATGTGTTGGCATGGCCATGCAGGGGGAGGACTTCACACAGATCCTAAGGAAGGGGTAAAACATGCCTTCATTACTATGGCTTTTTAAATAAATAATGTTAGCAGCAACCATTTGTGCAAAACTGTACTGGTAGATGTGTGAATGCTATAGTGGAGTGGATACTGTTTAATTGTCAGTGTAGACTTGCTTACTCTTAAATGTCTGTGATAACTGTTTAAAGGATTGATTTTATTAAAAATACAGTTTTAGTGTTATACCCCCCTTTGAAGTTGGCCTGTGTTATGCTAGATTCTTTTGATGGAAACTGTTCCAGTAATTTACAGTGGTTTGTTTATCTTGTTTGGGACTGATATTTTGGCACTCAGGATAGTAGAAATCAGCTTGTGAGTCCAAGTCAGTGCATCAGCTGGTAAAATCACACTTGCGGTATAGGAGGGGAGAGAAGTATTTGAACTGTGTGTATTTTTTCTTGGATTTAATGTTAATGCATCTGATACATTTTGACTGTATTTCTATTCAGGAAGCACCCGTTCAAATAATGTTGATGGTGTGTAAGGAGAAGCAGTAACTTTTATTAGACCAAGTGGTTACAGTTAGAGGCAAATTTTGGTTAAAACAACACAATATCAACTGCATGATTAAAATTCCTAAATCAGAGTTCTTGCCTTCATGTAACTGATCTTCTCATTTCCTGGGTAACCTCATTTCTGGTGCTTTGTGTATTTCCAGACTGATTCTGTGTGATGAGTATAACCTGTTCAATCTGGGGTGGGATATTCCTAAAATTGGTGATGACCACATTGATGACAAACTGAATCCTCAGTGCAGAATCTTCCAGGGCTGCTTTGCTGGTGTTTGACTGGCCTGGGGATGTGTTTTCTGCAGCCTCATTTGTAAAGTAATGAAAAAGTTCTACCCAGATTTTCCTCTTAAATTTTCATCGGAGAGTTGTCCCTTCATTGAATTCCAACCTCTCTGTGCTACAGGCAGAACTCAGGAGAGGTGTGTGTTTTATAGTAAGAGGGAATTTCATAACCTGAAGTGTAGCCAGCTTGTTTTGGCAAACATCTGTGATCTTTTCTGCATGAGGCACAGGGGGAAACAGAATAATTGGCCATCTCCTGTCAGTGGCACCACTGGCTCTGCATGTAACATTAACTTTAGACTCATTTTGAGACTCTCCTTGTGACAGGTATAGGCTCTTTTCAGAGGTTTCCGAGGAAAACAGACTTCAAACCTAGCAGATTATCCTTCTTTATTTCACATTTAAATTTCGGGTTTTTCTCTGGCCAGAAAAGAAATGGTAAGTTCTGTTTGCCAAAACACTAGTAGCCTTAAAGAATGTTGGATGTTCCTTAACACTAAAACTCACTAGGAATATGTTATCCAGAAATTTTGATGCCAGATATTTTTTTTAGTTTACTAGGCAGTGTAAATATTCCAGTGGCATTCTTCCTCCCCTCATTGCTTGCAGCTGTTCCTGTATAAACCAATCCCCTGACTTTTTGTTCCAATAAGATGTGGTTAGTATAGAACATTGTCAATTAAGGCTGTTGTCCAACTAAACAAATATCTGTTATTAGGATTGTGCAGGAGAAAGCAGCAAGAGTTGTAGAAGTTGTGAAATCTGTGAGGAGTGGGAATAAAACCAGAGTAACATTGGGTGCAAAAGCCAGGAGGTTCTCAGCAAATATGAAGGGATGGAGATTGGATATTCCAAGTGCAATTCTTTTATTTCATGTATACATGTCCTTGTATTCAGTGCCTAAAAATACTGGCACCCAATTTACCCATTTTCCCCCCAGGGTTGTGCTTTTAGGGGAGCTGCAGGTGATACACATGTCAGCCATAGCACAGCTTTCTCTGTTCCCAAGGTTTTTTTTACAAACCAGCCTCTTCATTCTGAGTCTGACTTTGGGAGTGACATTTTAAATTGCCCCTTTTACAGCAGCTTCAGGGGATACAGAAGTGAATACTAAGGAGAAACCCAGAGTGAAGGGCAGATTACCTTCATCTCACATGTAACTAGGAGAAAAGCTTGCACATCTCTTTGTTTTTGCAAAACAACTTTGACTTGCAGCAGTGGCTGATGTGCTGAGTACTGAGTCTGAAACCAGTACTGTTCTTTACCAGCTTTGAGGGTTTTTTTTTGTGTTAGTCTTTTGTACACAGACTAGAGGGAATGAAGACTGTGGTGCCTGACATGGTGCTAAGCAGACATACCTGACTTTGCTATGGAAGGACTGGGAGTGAGGATGGAGCCCTGCTAACTCCCCTTCCCCTACCACCATTTCACTCAGCTGCTCTTCAGTTTCCAGTCATCACTTGCTTTCCGTGGAGAGCAGGGAGAGTATGAAGACAGAAAGATTAAGTACCTTTTTCCCAAGGGAAATTCAGGCCCTGGTTTGACATTTATTTTTTTGACATTCACTTGCTGATAAGGCAAGTGAAATAAGAATCCTCCCTCCCCTTGGTGGTGTGCTCTGTACTGGTCACACGGTGACCTGGTGTGAAGTGCTGTAGCTGAACAGGAACTGCTCACGTGGTGGGAACACCCTGCCTTCCCAAACACCTAGTGCTGCTTCTCTCCCAGGAAGCTGCAGGCCACACACTGGAGCAATCCAAATGCCTCCTGCTGGAACAAAAAAAATTCTCTTCTCAGCTTGTTTTTCCTCAAGCTGCTGAATATGGAGTTTTATCTGTTCTTTACCGAGACAAAACCCTGCAACAAACACCCAAAGAGTTTTCTTCCAGTTTCATACACTGAGTCAGTTCAGAGAGGTGTTTCATGGCTCCAGAGGTGGTGAGAGAAACAGGATGATCCAATGGAATGCTGTGAAGAGAGGAGAAAGCAGGGGAGGAGGAAGCTGTCAGTGCTTGGGAGAATAACCTGGGGCAGGTGTAAGGCAGCTCATGCTAGGAAAATGAAGAGTGAGCACGTGGGGAGCCACATACAACTGGGGCTGTCTGTCTTCATGAGCAGTGGCAGCTTAAATGCAAATCAAAGCACCAGTTTGTTCCATCACACCTCGGAGAGCTCGTCCTCTGGCACAGGCTTTGTCCACAGAGTGGCAGGACCAACCTGGTGAATGCTTTGCAATACTCAGTAACCTTGGAGATTGTGAAGAGAAATGATGACTTGCTTTTTTCTCCCCTCTTTAGGTATTTTAAAAGGTCCAGAACCTGTATGGGGTTGGTAGAGGGGACAGGAAGATGTGCAGTGCTCTTTCTTTTGCAAATAGTCTTCAGCATTTGGTAGTGTTTTAAAAGCATGCTGCATTCAAAAAGTGCAAAAGACTTTTCTTCTTTGCTCCCTGCTGTACTGGATTTATAATACCTTTCCTTCCATTCCCTCAATTTCTGTAGAAATAGACCTTGAAAGAAAATGTAAAACATTGCTGTCATTTAAAAGGAGGTGAAAGAAATGCATCTCTTAACCATTTTATATACCTCAGAGAACCAAAAAAGGGCCTGAGTCCATTGAGCAGATTGCTCATTTTAATTCTTAATGTTGCTACTTGCATATTTAAACAATTTTTAACTCATGTTTCTGTACAACAGTAACATTTATTTCATGGTAAACTTTGATGTAATACGTGTGCATTTTGCATCCTTTGATATTTCTTCTTGTTCCTTTGCAAGGCCTTTGGCAAATGACTGGCTGCCTTCTGACTTTTTTCTGAACGAATTTACTCCTGTCCCTGTTCAGAGCATGAAAAAAGGAAATAGATTTCTTGTTTGCAGCCAGTGTATTTTGTTCCTTTTAATAGCTTCTCTGTGCAAAGTCTGCCTAGCCAATAGCAACATATAATTAGAACTGCTCTGATTGCACCAGTATCTTTTGTGTTAATGTAATATCATTTTTTTAACTTCCTTTTAACCTGTAAGTGGTGATGAAAGATATTTTCCACATCTTTGAACTGCTTTTTATGCATATCCTTGGCTCAAATGGAAAGATTCCTGTGTATGCTGCAGCAGATATCTCCATCTCCGAGTGGGTAGGACAGCACAGAAACACTTTTGCATCCCCTCTCCCTTAAATCTTCCATATATCCATTTTTTAAAAATTGTTAGAAATGTGCTTGTCCTGTGTGATGCTCCAATACATTTGTAGTTATTGACAACCTCTCTTACCTTTGGTTTTCTTTGAAGCTGTGACTAGAAACACTGAGATGAATTTCCTGGTCCTTTTAAAAGCTTGTGTTTATAGGATTGGCTGCCCTGGTTGCCTCAGCAATTTTACCTTTTAATGACCTCTCCTTTCTTGCTTATTCACTCTGGACCTTAATGGAGATTTTCTATTCTAATTTGGTTTATCCTCAAGCATTAAGATACTTTATAAGACTTCCCCTTTGCACCAATTTCCTTCATGGAGAGTCATCTTTAAAAGGTGTGCACTGACTTTTTGTTTCCCATCTCTCTTCCCAACTCCAAAATGTTGCCTGGAGAGATTAGCAGCCCTTGCTGCCCTCCCTTCAGTTGTAGATAACCCTTGTTTCTTTTCAAGTTACCCCAGTGCAGCCAACCCAGAAAAGCAGGTTGGTGATACTTGCATTTATGTTACTGCATGTGCTCTAACTCTTGATTAGGAAACTTGGGTTAGGCTGCAGATAATTTAGCTCATGAGTTTAGTGGAATGTATCTCAAGTGTCAGTGACACAGACATCTACCCATCTGGAAAATAACCTGTGTTTCTGTAAGAAAAGTACAACAACCAAACACAACAACAGTAAAGTAATCTCAAAGCAAAACTTCAACCCAGACCAACAAAGTAATATTTTTCAAGATGGCTTGTTAACTGGGCTGTGGTTGTTAGAGCAAAGTCTGAGGTTTGGAGGAGAACCTGTTGGAAGAATTCAGTTAAAATGGATGTAATCAGTTAAGCCAAAGTGTGGCCATACACACCATCTGCCTGATCACCCAACATCAGGGAATGTTCTCCAAACTGCTCAGGTTTATTGTAGACCTTTCAGACTTCTTTCTTGCCTTAGGGCTTTTTATTGTTGCTTCATTAATTTATTTTTGTCTTTGCGTTTCCCTCACGTTGCTTCTAAGCCATTTTAACACATCCTTCAACAAAGAAGTACCAACAAGCCCTTGCATTTTGTACAGAAATCCTGAGGAGATAAAGAAGGGTCAGTTTATTTGCTCTGTGAAGTGTTTCAGGATGGTGAGCTGTGGCTCTCTGTATTGCAGTTGCAGCCAGCTAAACTTGCACTCTGGAGAACATGTGAATGAAGAGCAGCTCATCTGCTGTAACAACAGTGTGTTAGATCTAAACATGCAAGTGTGCAGCTGGAAATGTTAATAGGCAGTCCTAGGCTCAAACACTGAAGTGGCTGTGGCCTATCAAATAAAACACAGAAGTGATCTAAGTGTGTACAATTCGTTCTTATTTCTGTTGTTCCTTTGCTTCCTGAGGACTGTGTGATGCAGTGCCTTTGTTCTCCCCAATAGCTGAAGGAGATTGATGCCAAGAAGATCATCAGAGCCATGCTGTCCTACGTGTGGCCCAAGGACAGGCCAGACCTGCGAGCCAGGGTCGCCCTGTCCCTGGGCTTTTTGGCAAGTGCCAAGGTAAGAAAAGACACTTCCCTGTACCTTGTCAGAGTTACTGTTCATCTGCACAAGGAATAATTCCCTTTTTTATTATTTAAGAGATTTGCACTTTTTAAGATCTCCGTTTCCCGTGCAAGAAGCATGCAGTGTTAAAAATAATGGCTTGGGATTTTGAACAGCGTGTGTCTGCAGGTGATGTGTGTGTTTTGGGAGATGGTGATGACAGCCACAATTTTTATTTCCATTCCATTGCATTAGTCTAGCCCAGGATTTTCCATTGCTGGTTAGGTTGAACATCAGGAAGAGGTGGCAGTGGGCACAACCCCAAGGCTGCCAGAGCTGCAGGAGGGTTTGGATGATGCTCTGGGGCACAGGGGGTGACTCTTGGGGATGGGTCTGTGCAGGGCTGAGGGTTGGACTTGGTGATCCTTGTGGGTCCTTCCAGCTCAGCACATTCTGTGATCCTGTGAATCATTTACCTCAGCCATTCCAGGAAATGTGAGTTAAAGGTTGCTTGGGGGTCTTCTCTCCTTGTGTGGTGCTGGATGTGTCAGACAGGATTCCTTCAAGGCTCTGGGCCCATTTCCAGCTCTGAACTTGAGCAGTGTGGTGGTACCTGCTCACAGTTCTTGCTTTTCATGTAGAAAAGGAGATTTCAGCTCCAGTCTTTTGATATTTCTCTGTGAGATGACAGTGCAGTTTTATTGGTTTTAATATGAAAGAAACTGTATAACTTGTTTTTTGTATTTAAGACCCATGCTTTCATTCCAGTGATTTTTCTTGGGAGGATTGCTCTTACCTGTACTAAAACGTGTGAAAGGATCTTCTCTTTTTATACTCTTACCTGCAACAAAATCAGTGTTCCTTTCTTCTTTTAAAGAATTTGGCTTGCAAAAGCTTTCTGCAGCCCAATGGAGGATATATTTCCAGTTTTGTGCAAACCTTACAGAAGAGTTCAGAAGTGCAAATGCTCATTTTGTGCCCCAAAAAAGTTTTTGCTTTAAAAAAAAAGAAAAATATTTTCTTGCAAAATAGTGGGGAGTAAATGTTGTGAATTCTACTGAGACATATGGGTTGCTTCTAAGTATGGTAATTTTTACCAAACATAGAGCTAATATTACTGGCTTGCTGGGATAAGCCAAAGTCAGTACTGCTTTGTCATGAGTTGTAGCACTCAGTTGGTGGCACTGGCAACTTAGGAGGTATGAAAAGAGAGAAGAACCAAATTTCAGCTGTTGTAGGTGTTAGGAGGAGTGCTTGGGAGAGAAATGTGCTCATTTATTTGAGCTGAAGTGGAAAGGCCAGTGTTCTGGTCTCCTGCTCCTTCTCAAGAGCTGTTTATCTCTCAGGTACTGCTGGGTGCTGTCCACAGGAGATTTGGAGTTTGGGTTGTGCTGCTGTTCAGGACACTGCTGATAATGCAGGTGATGACACACAGAATAGGGCAGGTCTGGGCAAGTGAACTTCCTCCCTTCTGTGTCCTGTGCAAAACACCCAGCAATGCTTTCCATTCCTTAAAAACTTGGGGAAACTGCTCAAAATGCAGATGCCTTCAGGTTTTGTAGTGTAGATTTACCAGATGGATATGGAAATTCTTCTGATCTCTTTAAAGCCTCTTATCGTGAATGTTAATAATAATAATAATCTGAAGGCAGTTTTTAAATGTTTGATGTACTTTTTTCTTTTCTTCTCCCCCTTTCCCTAATTTGTGGTGTTATATGAATATGGTGGAGAATGTGAATCCAGCATCTAATCCTGCATGTGGCAGCACTGTACCTTGCCTTTAAGAGGTCTGCTAATTGTTTCAAGCAGCTTTATGGGGTGTTATGAAAACACAATTGATGACCAGGATACCTGACTCTTGCAAATAGCTTTGTATTTGGTATAAACCAGAGCTATTTCTGCTGGGAGCTAGAGGTGTGTTCCCTCATCAGAAAATCAGGCACTTAATTACCCTTTGAGGGAGTAACTGGGTGTTTGGATCTCTTAGGAGGTCTCTGAAGTTTCCCCACTTCACATTTGTACAAGGCAGCCTGGAAGCTCTCATGCCCAGAGCAGATTCCCAGAAGCCAAGCAGAAAAACTTGAGCTTTGCCCAGGTTTTAGGAGATGCTTTTTAACAGAAGTGTTTTGTGAGAATGTTTGTTTGGGCAAACAAGGATTTCATTGGGAAAACACACAGCAAGCTCTCTGTGGAAAAAATAGATTATAACTGGCTGGGGGGAAAAATTTTATGGATGTTTTCCCGTTATCCTTTGCTACTGTTCTTTGTTTTGCTCAGTCATTACAAAGCTGTGTTGAATATCTGCAGTTTAAGAAGTTACCCATCATCTTGTGAGCTGTACTTGCTCTTGTTTGGTGAAAAGAATTGTTCTTAAATTGCTTCGGACTTAAGTTGTGCTAAGTGTGTGTGTGTGGTTACTGTGGCAAACTGATGTGCAATAGTTTATTGTAAAGCTGTGGTAGGTGTGCCTTGTCTTTGAGCCCTGAACATCTGCTGCTCTCCCAGAGCCAACAAAGGGTCACTTGGTCCTAGAGAAAATGAAGCACTAAGTGGTTTACCTGTAGCTTTCCTGGGCCGTGTGTGATTCTGTGAAGTTTCCTCATTAGCCCGTTGGGGAGCCCTTTGTGCTGGTTGCCTGTGAGTTTAATTACAATGCCCTGCACAGACCACACAAGCAGTTTGGTACAATTTCCCTGCTATTTCATTGTGGCAGCACAAGAACACCAGCATATTTTTCTCCTCACTGCGTTTCTTTGTTCACTGTGGAACAAAGTGAATCCTGAAGGATTTACATCCATCCATATTGTGGATTTGTTCTGAAGGCTGCTCATTCTGAGGGGGTTTCCCAGAGAGCTGTAAGGTCTTGGTGGCTGCTGCCAGTCACCTGGCCCAGTAAGAAATACTTCTGTAGACCTTTTGGCCCATTTTTTATGAGTTTGACTGAAGACTTGGTGAGGTTTTATACCTCTGTATTTATGAAGTTAAGTGTCCAGTTAGCAGCTGTAGAGTGGCCTCAGTTTTATTGTAAGAAAACTCCAGAGGAATCCCAGAAGACAAGTAGGTTATGAAATTCTCAGCCCGGGGAAAAATATTAGGAGTTCACCCCCAGTTTGATTTGGTTACTTACCCACAAAAGAGCTGGAGATCATTCCTCCTTGTCCTGCTGCTTGAGAAATAATTTGTCTCTTTAAATCTCCCAGTCCAGTACAATTCCCTTCCAAAACGAAAGGCAGTCTGTGTGCAGCTCCTGAAGAGCCTAGAGTTACAGTCTGTCTTGGCTGCCTTTGAACCAGTGCCTGGTTTTTGGTTCCTTTTGGTGTGCACATAACCCCTGGTGCTGTTGTGAGCCTTCAAAGGCAGCTGGTAGTAAGGCTTTTTAGGACAGGATGGAGTCTGCTCTAGGGCTAGCAAGGCCTTTGCTTCCTTGGAAGGTTTGTTGTATTATTATGACACACTTTAAATTTTTCCCTTAAATATTTCTAGCCTGTGTAGACATGTGTGTGATCTGAAGGGTGCCAGAGGAGAACACAGGGCAGTGTCTGTGTTGTCAGACACCAACATTAACCTGCTCAGGTTCTGTGTGTCTGGGTTTGCTTTTTCCATGTTCTCCCATTTCTTGTCTTCTCCACTGAGGGATGTATAGCAAATAGTTCCTTACTTTTCTGCTTCATCCCTTCTTCTGTGCCACAAGGAGAAGAAGTGCTGTGGCTCCTGAGGAGCTGGATTAAACACCTGAATATGACAAAATCACTTGTCACCTCTGTCAGCCTGGAGTGGTTTTTGGCCTGGTGGTCACAGGCCAGGCTTGTGTTATTCATGAGCCACAGAGAAGTCTTTCAGACTATCTGCATTTCTCCTGCCTGCTAATTCAGGAGCAGGAATGGCTTGGCTGGGGAGGCAGGACACAAGGCTTGAATTGCAAATTTTGCCTGTGTGCCAAGCTACCAAAATCTATCTGATCAGTGAAGCATGTTCCTGTGATCCTGGTGTTTGAGCCCTTTCTGGGGGCTCAGATGGAGTTAGATAATTGCAAGAAACCTTTAGAAACTGTTAGCTTTTTGAGAAGTGTCAGGTGAAAAGTATGTAAAATGTTCTTTTTTTTTTCCTTCCTGGGAAAAGCCTGGTGCAGGTCATTTAAATTTGAAGGAGCTGTGAAGCCAAGGGCTTCTTTCCTCATCTGGACCACATTTTGGAGCTTCTTTAGCAGCCTTGCCTCCACAAGACATCAGCTTTCTGTTTGTACTTCCACAAATGCAGTTACTGGATATGTACATTTAGATGGGTCTAGTGATAAATTCAGTCGTCTTCATGTCAACATTTCTCATTGGATTATTGATAAAAGAAGAGTTCACTGGGTCCCAGTTTTATCTTGTTGGGGCTCAGCCTGTCACTAATTCATCATCTTTATTAAACAAGAAATACTGGGAAGAGCAAAATGAAAGATAAGGCTGTTTGCCTTAAAAGTAGTGTAGTCCCATGGGGGAACAGAGATGATGTTGCATTGTCAGCTTAAAAGAGTGCAGTCATTAAAAAAAATGTTTAAACTCATTTAAGCATGATTCATTACAGTGCAATGTGCTGTTAAATGTGGGCAATTGAGTTGGGATGACTTCATGGGTGCTGTATTTGCTTTCCAATAAATTCAGGCAAGGATAAGCTATTAATTCAAACCCAGAAATAGAAAATGTACAAATTCATATTAAAAGAGTCTTTTTAATGGGAATTGTTATCAAGCTTTCAGGCATTAGGCAGAGGAGGGAAGCCTGTATAGATATATTGTGTAAGACAATTATTTTTCATGGTAGATTTTCACAGTCTACCAAGGTGTGCTTAAAGCTTTTTGTTCTGTGCCAGCAAATCTAAAGAGAGAAATGTGAATTTATGCAGAAGGATGAAATTTTGTTTCCATTACTGTGAACGTGATCTCATTGACTTAACAAATTGAGTAGGAAAGGCCTGTTTCTAATAATGGCCTCTCATCTCTTGCTATAAACTTTGTAAGATTAACTTTTTCCTTTTTTTAAATTACTGGAAAGCAGACTGTCTTGATTGCTAATGAAAGGCAATACTATGCTGCCTTGTTCTTATTCAAGCTTTACCCTCCAGGAGCCAGAACAACTCTAACCTGAGACCAGGCTTTAAATTTCATTTAAAACTCTATTGGGAAGAATTATATCGATGTAAAAGAAGACATTTCTGCAAAAATTGTAGGCTGTTACTGGTTAAATTAATTGTGAGTGGGGAACAGCAGTTTAAAGAATACATCTCTTCCTTTTAAATGGACTTTAAAATATATCTGTGGTTCTATTTCAAAACTACCTGTAGTGTAGTGTAGTCTGGTGAAGAATAAAATCCCTGCAGAGAGATTTGTGGGAATCTGCAGCAAATCAAGACAGGCTGCATTACAATATTCTTATTTTCTCCTGAGAAGTCTCTCCCAGGAAAAACAGCACTTTGTCATGCTGGCTGTCACTGGAACACACATGGGAGTAGATTCATCTTTATTAAGAACAAAACACCACCCCAAAATTGAGTTTTGGTAACTCTGAAGTGGTTTTTGTGCTTATCTTGGGGAAGGGAGGGGAGATTTGAGATTTGCACAGTTCCAGTCTATGAAGAGGGGGCTGTTGCTGAGGGACTCTCAGGCTGCGCTGGAAACATTTCAGAAGGATGTGCCTGAGGTGGGACCTGACCCTTCAGCTGTTTCCCTTGTCAGTCACAAACTAACCAGCAATAACCTCACCTGGGTGCCCTCAGATCTCACCTGTCTCCTCTCAGCAGTGCTCTGAGTTATGCTGTAGTAAGAATTTTGGGGTGGTTTTTTTAGTGTATTTCACGGGGGAGACCCAGGGGAAGAGGAGAAAATGGATTCCTCCCTCATTTGCATTTAAATCTATTGCCTAAAACACCATCTGAAAAAAAATTAACAGCACAGACTCAAAAAATTAACTTAATTTTTTTTCTTTCATCCTGTAGTTTGCAAAAATACTTTCAGAAGTCCAGTTACCCCCCATGGTGAAGTTCTGGCTTCCACTACTTGCCATAATTTGTGGCACTGGGGATACCGGATACTGGACTAGTTATTAGAAGTTCTGAAAGCCTGTCTTCCTGCTTGAATTTGGGCTGAATTTATGAATGACTGCAGCACTCTTTTTCTCCCAAAATCTAGTTTTATCTAGTTAATTTATAGTTTTTTCCCCGGGCTTTCAGCTCTGACAGATGTCCCTCAATACAGTTGAGATCTAAGTGGGTATCCAAAACATTTGGTGGGGAGTTGAAATGTCTGTCTCAATCTGCTTTGTGTTTTTGTTTCTTCTCATGTAAAATAATTTATCATCTCCCCACAATTTTTTCCAAACACTGAAAAGGAAACCTCAGCTTTAACAAAGTCAACTTATTGTAAAGTGTTTTAACATCTGCCATGATTGTAAGATTGTAACATGCTTATTCAACTGCTAAAACACTTGTGTCCCTATTTTCAAATCTGGACATTTAGAAGCAGTTTGAATTAAGGAATTCTATTGATTACATGAAGTTTATCAGCCAATTGTTTTATTGGTGTGAATGAGTGATATAACAGTGGAACATTAACAAGACTTAAGAATTCTGTTTTCTGGAAGATTGTCAGTATTTTTTGTGCTACAATCACACAGATAAAAAAATCCTAAAGTGGGTGTGTTTAAATATCCAGCTGTTTTGGTGTTTACATGTAGGGGACCCCGCAGCCAGAGGAGATGTGTCTGGGTTTTGCTGCTCTCCCAGAAATGTGCAGTGACAGACTGTGTGATAGGCTGTGGATGTGACTTGGGAATTCTGTTTGAAAACTCCTATTTTTAAAGTCATTGTAGTCTCTTTAGTCTGTCCAGAAAGGCTTTGGTGCTGCCGTGCCAAACCCCGGCTTGATGTAGATAATAAGTTAATGTTTATAGTGATGTGGCAAATAGAAAGTATTATTGAATTCTAAGGTAGTATTAACAAATACTACAAAGAGAGACAAAGGATGGGTCAGCTCTCTTTCTTTGGCTGCAGAGGAGCTTTGGTTTAACCCACCTTGGTGACCCCTTGTTAGCAGTGCGTGGGTGAGTGGTTCCCTTTGTAACTGTGCCTGTTCATACTGCGTGTTGTCAGCACCACAAAGAGCAAACAGCCTGTCATGACGACATCATTTGGTGGCACTGGCAGTGTGTGTCACACACTGTCTGCTGCCTGATTCACTTCCTGGCCTTGCCCTGCTGTCCTCAGAGCTCAGCCCACTTCACTTGCCTTTGCAACTTCGAGTTTGTTGAGGATGAAATCGATACTTAAAAGGAGACAGTGAGAGAGACAAAATAACCCTGCAGTCCCAGCAGTAAAGATTGAACAGTGTGGAGAATACTGTGCTGGAAATAAAGAGCCACTCACCTGCACTAAGTGTTCAAGGACTAAATGTAACAGTAGAGCAAGTTCTCAAACAATAGTCATGCACACAGACATGTTTTAGTGCATATGGACTAATTGGTGTTCTCGTGCTTGCAGGCCATGAATATATTGGTGCCCTTCATGTTTAAATATGCAGTGGACAACCTGAACCAGGTGTCTGGAAATGTGCTCAACCTCAGCGATGCCCCCAATACGGTGGCAACCCTGGCAACTGCTGTTCTCATCGGCTGTGAGTGGCATTCCCAAAGCTGGGCATGGGTGTTCACACCCTTCTGGGAGGGAGGGGCAGCACAGCTCCTGACTTTGGCACTGCTGGGCATGGGTGTTCACACCCTTCTGGGAGGGAGGGGCAGCACAGCTCCTGACTTTGGCACTGCTGGGCATGGGTGTTCACACCCTTCTGGGAGGGAGGGGGCAGCACAGCTGCTGACTTTGGCACTGCTGGGCACAGTGGGTGGTTATTTCATGGAGTCACAGCAGGGTTTGGGTTGGAAGGGACCTGAAAGACCATCTTGTTCCAACCCCCTCCCACAGACAGGGACACCTTCCACCAGCCCAGGTTGCTCTAAGCCCTGTCCAGCCTGGCCTTGGACACTTCCAGGGATGGGGCAGCCACAGCTTCTCTGCCCAACCTGTGCCAGGCCCTGCCCAACCCTCCTAGGGAAGGATTCCTTCCCAATATCCCATCTAGCCCTGCCCTCTGGCACTGGGCAGCGATTCCCCTTGTCCTGTCCCTCCATCCCTTGTCCCCAGTCCCTCTCCAGCTCTCTTGGAGCCCCTTTAGGCACTGGAAGGGGCTCTAAGCCCTCCCTGGAGCTTTCACTTCTCCAAGTCAACACCTTCAGGCCTCGCATCCTCAGCCCTCAGAGCATCATAACTATTTCATAGTTACTCTGTGTTGATGTCTGTTCCCAGTATTCTCTGACCTAGCTTCTGGTATTCCAATTAAAAAATGAAATAATGCATATAGAAATTATTCTTGATTATAAATCCTGTCCTTTCTCATAACCAGCTGCAAAAGAAACTGATTTAAATGTGCACACAATGGTTTGTAAATGAAAAATTGCATAAAGCTCGGACCAATTAAGTATAAATTACCTTTGAACTGAAAATGTGGGAAATATATAAAGAATGAGTCTAGTGTAATTTCATGCATGAAGGGAAGTTGAAAATATAATTATTTTCATTTGGTAAACTTTGTCACCCTGTTTCAGATGGTATCTCGAGAGCTGGGGCCGCCTTGTTTAACGAGGCGAGAAATGCCGTGTTTGGGAAGGTGGCTCAGAATTCCATCCGCAGGATAGCCAGGAATGTCTTCCTGCACCTTCACAACCTGGACCTGGCCTTCCACCTCAGCAGGCAAACAGGAGCTCTGTCCAAAACCATTGACAGAGGCACGAGGGGCATCAGTTTTGTCCTCAGTGCTTTGGTGTTTAACCTGGGACCTACGATGTTTGAAGTGGCTCTGGTCAGTGGAATTCTGGTGAGTGTTTTATGCTGGGTGATGGAATTGTCTCATTCAGGAAGAATCATACATTGGTTTGCTCTTAGCAAAGTCTGCTGAGGATTGATAATAATAGAATTCCAAAGGTGGTTGTGAAAGCAAGCCCTGTAAAGGAGAGCAATCCCTAATTTGCAAATATTACTTTGAATCAACTTATTTAAAATTATTTTCTCATTTAACATCTGTCTTCAGCCAGTGGTATTTATGTAGAGAGTTTTTCATGTTTTTCTTCAGAATTGTTGGAAAAATGAAATCAGAAAAGTAAACTGTGCACACAAGTGTCAAATATATGCAGGTAAATAGTGAGGCAGCAGGATATAAATGTCCAGGAACGTGGTGTGTTAGTGTGTTGATGGCACAGGAGGGAGTGATTATTGGCTCTTTCCAGAACTTAAAAGTGAAGATTGGCTTCTCCTTCTTGCTTAATAAGCTCAATTTTAAACTTTTCTTTTATAAATCACACTTCCTGTGTTTGAAATCAAGATCTTTGGGCATTTCTGTGCTAAAATCTAAATCTTGATTACACAGCTTAGGCTAAATTAAAAACAAGAATCTTGTTTATTTTCCTTTTTGGAAGGACTTACTCAAGTTTGAATGTAACAACATCAGTTAAAATGCCTGTTGATGTTGGGCTGCATTTTATAACCACTGGAAGTTGCAGATCATGCTTTAAATTCTCAGGGCTCTTCTCTCCTCATGTGCTCTGAAGCAGAGAAGATACTTCATAAGTTGTTTTGCAAGGCCATTTACTTCTTCCAGTCTTCAGCTTGCTTTCAAAATCCACCAAAAAGCATGGGAAGAAGTACTTAATTATGATAACAGCACAAACATCAGCAGCATTTATGTTTTACAATGGCAAAAATAATTTTGCAGTATTATTATACATACCAGCTTTTGGTCATCACCTCTGATCTTTTTATCTAAATCCTCCTTGCTGCTTTCCTTTGGAGTTTATGCCTTTGTTTAGCCTTAAGTTGTTCAGAGCAGGGATCATGTTGGGAGGGACCATCAGACCCTTGTCTCAAAATCAGGATGGCTTAGCTGGAGACAACAGCAAAGTTTAGAAAATGAGTATGATTTATTTTTTTTGTAATTTCATTTGAACTATTGCAGTATTACAAATGTGGTGCCGAGTTTGCACTGGTCACCCTGGGCACTCTGGGAGCCTATGCAGCATTCACAATTGGGATTACACAGTGGAGGTAAGGCCTGCCCTCCCTCCCCATCCCAGGCCTTGGGCCAAGCTCAGCCTGAGCCCTGACTCTGCTAACCCTTCCTTTGGCAGGACCAAGTTTCGGATAGAGATGAACAAAGCTGACAATGATGCTGGTAATGCTGCCATTGACTCGCTGCTGAATTATGAGACCGTGAAGGTGAGGCCAAGCTTTGCTACCAGGCTCTTTGTCTTACTTCTGTCACCCTTAGGCAAGTGAGTCATAAGATTCATCTGTTATAGGGCTACATATTTGGAGCAGTAGAGTGTTTTTAAACATTATTCATTTGTAGAGTGCTGCATGGCATTGACAGAGGAGCATGGAGGTTGTTAGTGGGACCTGAAGGAAACTATTGGCTAATAGAGAGTGAGAAGTTTCTGTCATGACTGAATCACCTTGACCATCAGTTTCTGCAAAGTGTAAACTTGAAGAGGGGGTTTGGGTGGATCTCAGGGAAAGGTCCTTCCCCCAGAGGGTGGTGGGCACAGCCCCAAGGCTGCCAGAGCTGCAGGAGGGTTTGGACAGAGCTCTCAGGGACAGGGGGGCATTGTTGGAGTGTCCTGGGCAGGGCCAGGGGTTGGGCTGGATGGTCCTTCCACCTCAGCATATTCTGTGATTCTTTTCTCTTTAGCTTGTTAGATCCATTGGAGAGGAGCTGTGTGTGTCTCTGTGCATGTAGCATGTTAATACTTTATTTTGTAACAACTTAAACAGTCTGATAATGTTTGAGGCTGTCACATTTACCATTTTTGTGTGTGTTGTAGTATTTCAATAATGAAAAGTACGAAGCCCAACGGTATGATGAGTTCCTAAAGACCTATGAGAATGCCTCCCTGAAGACTACCTCGACCTTAGCTCTGCTCAACTTTGGACAGAGTGCTATATTTAGTGTTGGGTTAACAGCCATCATGGTGCTTGCCAGCCAGGGCATTGTTGCAGGTAACTCCTCTCTCTGCAAGATAAACATGGCTCTCCTTTACCTTCATTCATCTGTAATAGAGGAGTTAATGAACTTATGGGTGATCTTTCTTTTGAGAGATTTTGCTTCAGAGTTTAATCTGTCTCTGCTTCTTGGAGTATCATTAATTCCATTATATCTGTATAGAGCAATAACTAGTATGATGTCATCAAAAACATTTGAAAAGTTTAGCAGTTAGAGAAAGATCCCCAGAAAATGTCACTTAGGGAAGTTTCTGTTGAAGGCTTGTGAAAGACACTTTTAAAAATACAAATACTTCTGTGGACCTTGTGCCATGCCAAGACCCTTTCTCTTTGCCCTTCTTCCTTCCCATGTTGGCAAGGCTCAGAATTGCTCCCCAAAGTGTATATACCCATGTGCTTTGTCTCCAGTCATTATTATAGTGTCCTTCCCCTTCCTTAGATTAATAAGGGCACATTATTCAAGCAATTGTTTCCACATGTTAGGGGGTTTAATCTACCTTAGCCTAATTTACTACACAAAGCCTGCTTGTTTAGGAAGACAAAGTACAATTCAGGTAGAGTATTGGGGTGAAGCTCAGCTAAAGCAGGGTGGGTTTAGAGTAAAAATAATGATATTTTAAACACTGTTAACATCCAGAAGTGTCTGAAGGGCAGACCATGTGGTCTTTCTTTCTTTGCCCTTTTTAAGAGGTGCCAGGGCAGGGCAGGGTTACTCTGTGAACAGATCAGTCAGTAGGTGCAGTTCATGGCTGCTCTTAGGAAAATTTAGAATAGCTTTCAGCAGCATGGTAGAAATATGGCTTTAAATCATCCTTCTGGGCCTGTTTCAGCTGAACTGACTTGGCACTTGCCTTTAGCTGTGTCATCCTGAGTTTTCCCTTGATCAGCCTGTTTGATACTAAGCTGCCCAGAGGTTCTCCCTGTGTGTTTTGGCAGCTCTGTGGTCTGTAGTATGAAAGTTCTCTTGATTGTGACAAAGTCTGTCATTTGAATTTGTCTGTAATTGTGCTTAACACTATCTTTTCCTGACCTGTGCTTTCATATATTAGCTGTTCCCCTTCTAACTTATTTAGGCCCCTATATGTTTCTGTGGAACTTAGAACTGTACAATCTGATGTTTTATATGCTGCTTGCCTGATTTTCCAGTGCTAATATATCTTTTGTAAAGTGAAATTTCAGGCACCTTCCTATATAAAATCTGATCTGGGAATGGATGTTGTTTGCTATTTAAACATATGCTTTTAAAATGGGGTAAAAGAAACTGGAATTGATTGACTTGAGTATTTTTTTAAAATCTTTTGGTACTTCCTAATAAGACAACCCTTCAAGTGTCCTTATTCTCTCACATCCATTTTGTCTTAAGGCAGCCTTTCTGTTGGAGATCTAGTAATGGTGAATGGATTGCTGTTCCAGCTTTCTCTTCCCCTAAACTTCCTGGGAACAGTATACAGAGAAACAAGACAAGCACTTATAGATATGAATACCTTGTTTACACTTCTCAGTGTAGATACCAAAATTAAAGTAAGTAGTAGCTTATTTTCCTAAAGTATCTGGGTTTAATAGGACTGTTTGTGGCAATGCCATCATTTCACCCCCCTGTCTTACCTTCCAGGTTTAATTTCTGTTCATGGATGAGTTGTGTGTAAGGATGCTGTTCTGCTTCCTCTTTAAGTGCAGCAGCAGTTGAGTATTTTTCTTGCAGAGAAGCAAAAGTTGGTTCATGGAAGCCATGTTTGTATTGAGATGGTTTTAATTTAAGTATTCATACCTCCTGCTTTTTGTTTTTGTTGGTAATTAATGATGCTGAATTATTGCAAAAGTAGTTGTGAGGCAGAGTGTTCACAGCAGAAATTTTTACCTGCTTTGGGGAAAAGGATGAACAAACCAATGTCACTTGTGCAGCAAATGATAATTATCTCCCATGTGTCTGAGCTGGAGTGGCTGTTTGCCTTTCTCTGAGCTGGGAAATGGACTGTGCAGCTTGTTGAACCACTGGAGATACTTTGTGGGCAGCAGAGAAAGTGGAACTCTTCTTTTCACAGGACAAAGAGCTGGCTCCCCCCCTGCAGATCACCCCCCAGACTGCTGCTGTCGCCTTTGACAATGTGCATTTCGAATACCTTGAGGGGCAGAAAGTCCTGGCTGGAGTGTCCTTTGAGGTCCCTGCAGGAAAGAAAGTGGCCATTGTAGGAGGTAGTGGGTCAGGGTGGGTAAATGGACTAAATATGCCAATCAATGCAGAATTTCTTCTCTTAAAGTGGTGCTTCTTGTGTTTGCTTTTTGTGATTTTTATTTGTGGCATCAATTCCAATTGGAGATTCGAAAAGGCAAACCAGAATGTAACATTAACTTCGATTCTTTTCAATTCCAGGAAAAGCACAATTGTGAGATTACTATTTCGTTTCTATGAACCTCAGAAAGGAAATATTTATGTTGCTGGACAGAACATCCAAGATGTCAGTTTGGAAAGTCTGAGAAAGGCAATAGGAGTTGTACCCCAGGTATTCCATGTTTCCTTCTCCCCAAACAGTCCATTGCAATAGTAATTCTCAGTGTTCTGGTCCTGTGGTTCAGTGGAGGTCAGTCCTAATGCAGTGGTGTTGTCTTAATTCCTTTGAAAGTCACCATGCCTTTTTTTCCCCAGGAAATGCTATGTTTTTATGTGCATCATCATACAGATCCAATTTTTGAAATGTGTTTAAGCCTCCCCATGAGAAAATGCCTCCAGCTTTAAGTGATTAAGCTTTCTAGTTGATTACCACCCATAACGAGTAAGCAAAGCAGTGAAAGTGTGCATGACATATGTATTTAGGACACAAAACCTATTAATCCCATCTGTGAGAAAAAATGTTTCCCCAAGCACTTTTACCTTCAGGCTTTGTAGGAAAATATAAGCTATTCTCTCTTGATTCCTTTCATACTTTGGGGCCAGTTTTTTTCCTGGTTTCCTCTTGAAACTGTTCTTTCCCCCATGCAGGATGCTGTTCTCTTCCACAACACCATCTATTACAACCTGCTCTACGGGAACACGGGGGCCAGCCCGGAGCAGGTGTATGCGGTGGCCAGGCTGGCAGGGATCCACGATGCCATCCTCAGGATGCCCCATGGCTACAACACCCAGGTGGGCGAGAGAGGCCTCAAACTCTCAGGTAGGACCTCAGGCACACCAGTTCTTCATGTCCCTTTTGCTGCCTCAAAGTTCAGGGCAGGGTTTGGTCCTCAGTCAGGTTGGCTTTTCGCTTATTTTTACCCTGTGTCTGAATCACTGACATTGGGAAAGACCCCCAAGATCGTCAAGTCCAACCTTTGACTAAATCATATTGCCAAGTACCAGGTCCACTCATTTTTGGAACACTT
This sequence comes from Campylorhamphus procurvoides, assembly GCA_013396655.1. NCBI lineage: Eukaryota > Metazoa > Chordata > Aves > Passeriformes > Dendrocolaptidae > Campylorhamphus > Campylorhamphus procurvoides. The sequence goes on from WBMV01007815.1 coordinate 26,186, forward strand.
GCAGGGATGGTGAGGCCACTGCTGCCCTGGGCAGCCTGTTCCAATGTTTAACCACTCTTTCTGTGAAAAAAGTTCCCAAAATCCAACTGGAACCTCCCCTGGCCCAACTCGAGGCTGTTTCCTCTTGTCCTGTCCCTGTTCCCTGGAAGCAGAACTCAACTTCCCCCCCAGCTCCCCCCTCCTGGCAGGGACTTGCAGAGCCAGAAGGTCCCCCCTGAGCCTCCTTTTCTCCAGGCTGAGCCCCCCCAGCTCCCTCAGCCCCTCCTGCTGCTCCAGTCCCTTGCCCAGCTCTTTTCCCTTCCCTGGACACGCTCCAGCCCCTCAACGTCCTCATAGTGAGGGGTCCAAAAATCAACTGTAAAGGCTAAATGTTAATATGCAGTGTAAAGCAGCTGGAGTCTGCAAGGTATTTAAAGGGGTGTATTTTCAGAGGATACTGTTAGATGAGATGTAAGCATGAAGGTACATCTAAGTACAATTGATCTTGCTCATAACCTGAGTAGTGGGATAAGATTGAGACCTTTCTGTCTGTGTCCTCTGGGCCCTGTTGCTGCTGAAGGGCAGGAGCAGAGGGGTGCAGTGGGTGCAGGCAGAGGTGCTGCCTGTTGCAGAGACAGCTCTGTGGGGTATTTCTTCCTGTGCAGCTGCTGCAGTCAGGAGTCCTGGTCCCTGAGAGAGGGATCAGAGGTTGCAGCCTGCCCTCAGAACATGCACACAGGGGACTGTGTGCCCAGCTGCTGAAGGGACTACAGAGAAGGGGAATTAAAGGTGGGAAGCACAAATCTGGGGGAGGGAACAGGAAGACACAAAATAGGTACTGGCAGAACTTGAGAATGGTGCTAATGATGAAAGATTTCTCTTGTGCTGCCTGCCTCCCCTCACTAGTCATTTCTAGAAGGAGTGTTTGACTAACAATAGGCTTGAAATATCTTGGTGTTTATAAAAGCATAAGATGCTTTGGGTTGGAGGGGACTTTCTAGAAATCATCTAGACCTGTTGTGAGCAAGGACTAGATCAGGTTGCTCAAAGCCTTAACCTTATATTGAGATTTAGGTTGGTTTTTAGGAAGATTTTCTTCCCCCAAAGGGCTGTCCAACCGTGGCACAGCTGCCCAGGGCAGTGGCAGAGTCCCCATCTCTGGAGGGATTTAAGAGTCATGTGGTTGTGGCCTTGGCAGTGCTGAAGGAGCAGTTGGACTCCATGGCCTTAGAGGGCTTTTCCAGCCTGAGCAATTCCATGATTCTGTGTCCCACTCCAAATCTGAAGCATTGTGTGTGGGTATGTCAGAGTTTCCTTCTGGCCTCAAGACTCCTGTAATGGAGCCTTTCTGAAAATGGGTTCTGCCTTTCCTCCAGCCTTCATTTTTTGCTGCCACAGAACACCCACCTGCCAGTGCTTCAACAGAGGCGTGTTTAGAAAATGAAGTGTGGATATGTGTTCTTTCCCTGCTTTGTTTGTATTTAAAGAAAATCAGAGTATGTAAAATACTTAGGAGAAAGACAATGGAATTCCTTGGGGACAGAAAAAGAGCTCGGGGTGGGTATCTGCCACTGAAACAGCAGCTTCAGTTCCTTGTTTTCAACAACAATTAGATGAGGGTTGGCAAATAACAGCAGTAACCAAGCTGCAGTAATGTGTGCAGTAAGGGGGCAGGAGTCCTGGGCCAGTGCTCTCAGAAATGCTTTAGTTGTTGAAAGGATTGAAAATAGCAAATGAGAATCTTTGAGCTCCTTCAGAAGCTCTCTAACAGTATGGCATCTGTTGCTTGGAATCTCTAGTTTTCTGAATAGTAGAATGGCTCCTTAAATTCTTATAAAGGCATTGGATTAATTTCTGCATCTGGTTTGGTGGGTTTTGGTGTGTTTTTCTTTTTAAGTTGGTTGAGGTTTCTTGGACTCCTGGTCTAAGGAAAACACAAAGTCCTGATTTGTTTTGTATTTTTTTAAATAGTATTTTGGGGCAGAAATAGTGGGGGTGAAAGGTCTATGAATTGAAGGGTCCTCTTTGAAATCCAGGGGGTTTATGTGCATTTTGGAAACAGAAGGTTTTAGTTGCAGTGAGAACTTTACCAATTTAAATGGTGAAGTGGCATTTAGTGCAGTTCCTAATGGTCCCAGTGATTGATTCATTAACGACAGGGGATGAAAACCAAGTTGTCTGGGCCTTTCAAAGCAGAATCCATGTCAGTGTTTTCTAATAGATGTGTGATAGACAGAGCCAAACCCCAACTCAGTGAATGAAACTGTTAATGTGCTGCTGTCCTGAGTGTAAATGGGGAAGAAACAAGTGGATGTGCTACAAATGTAAGGGATTTTGTTGTTGTAGAATGTCTTTCAAACATGGGTATTGTCAAGCTGTGAGTTCTGAACATGCTGTAAAGGAGAGGGAGGAAGAGCACATTAAAATAGACTGAGTAAATGGTACAGTTCTAATTGCTCTGAGTTCTGCCAAAGACAGTCTGAAATGTGAACGGCAGCATTTCCATCAGCCTGGTAAATGGTTTCTGAAAGCATGTTGTCTCCTGATAGGCATGCAACATTAACAAGGATATAATGGTATTAAATGGAATGTTTTGAAGCCTCAAGTAAAACAAAGGAGGACAAGAGCACAAATGTGACGTGTTTGTGTCGCATACCAAATGTTTAGCAGATTTGGAGTTCTCAAATGCACCTGTTTTCCTGTCTGTAAAAGTTGTCCCGAGTTATTCTTGAGTAGATATTGGCTGGAAGAATTTGGAAGGAAGGCAAACTAGCCTGAAACTGGGTTACACTAGAAACCAACAGGCTGCAGATTGCAGACTGAAGGTGGGTTTCAGTACAATATTAATTGTGTTCTTGGGTGAAATTTGCCATTGTGGAGTGGAAAGTTACCTGAAAGACACAATGTGTGAGCAAGGTGCTGGAAATCCAGTACAGCAGCATGGACAGAGCACTGATTGTTTGGGAGAGAAAACAGGATTTGTGTGTGCAGAGGGATTGGATGGGGCAGAGCTCAGCCCAGGTAAAAGGGCTCATTCTCCCTGGTGTACAGCACTGGTACTTACCTGTGCCAGGCTCTTGTCTTACAGCAGGTACAAAATAATCCTCTGTCCTTTTCCCAGAAGCAGCAGCAATCTTGAATCACCAGGGAGCAGGAACTTGTGTGCTGGCTTATGTAATGTCTCAGGCCTTTGTCAGCAGTAACTGTGATGTCTGTTAAAAAAGGAGAAGACCCAAGAACCAACCCTCAGAAGTCATGTCTGCTTTGAATTTATTGTATCACAATTCTAACTTCTTTTTTTTTCCTTCATTCAGGTGGAGAAAAACAAAGAGTTGCAATTGCTAGAGCAATGTTAAAGGAGCCACATATTTTTCTCTATGATGAAGCCACATCATCTTTAGATTCAATTACAGAAGAGGTAAATTGGGATGAAAACTAAAGCTTAAGTAGTGCAATGGTGTCTGATTCTGATGCTTTTCCCCCTCTTCTTTTCCTCTCAGAAAGAATTCTGTTCTTTTTGCCAAAGTGCTGTCAAGTGTTTTCTCAGTATTATTAAGAGATCCTGTGTTTAAGGCATTGTCCTGAAGACCAGAGCAGAGATCTGCCTGGGGACCCAGGGAGGGATGTCAGCTGTCTCTGGGATGTTTTCTTTTACACTCTGGAGGTCCCATTCACCTTTCCACATTCATCCCTTGAAACTGGTGCAAATCCCTCAGGTGGCCTTGAAGTGTGAAGCTTTGCAATCCGCTTTAAAAGGTGTTTAGATGGCATCTAGCATCCATTAAAAATGTCTTACAAGTAACTGTGACATAATTCAGGACAGAAAGGCTCTTGTTTGTTGGGCAGCATCTTTGTGAGATGCAGGGCAGGTGGGTGTGACCTGCAGTGCTGCTGTTCATTTGGGTTCATTTCACAGGGGGGCTGTGACATGGGGACACTGTGGCAGGAACTGCATCAGGCTTCAGAACTACATCTTTGCTTAAGCACAAAACTCAGCCCCAGCAGCAAATTCCCAAACTAATGTCCCCAGAAACTGGAGCTAAGCTGTGACTGTGTTCACTTATGCAGATTATTAAGTGAATTTATTGACCTGCAATCACTAAATTGCTTTCATTTTCCAGATATAAAGAAATCAGAGTGTGAACTGTGCATCCCTCTAGCCCAGCAGTGAAATGTAGCACAGCTCCCTCGTGGACCAGGAGTGTCCATAACACACTCAGTTCCACAGAGCAGCACATGGATTCTTCCTTCCTCTTGTTTTGCTCTCTCTGTGGCAAGAGTCAGAAGGAAAGCTGGAAGTTTCAGGGCAGAAATGCACTTGAAAGGCAGGAAATGAAAATGAACCCTTTCCACAAAAGTGTGAATGGAAATGTTTTCTGATAAAACCCTGAAGTTTTCAGAGAAATAAAGTGGACACTTCACTGCCAGTTGTGAGGGCACAAATTCCCAGTCAGTGCTCCTTGCAGAGGAGTGTGGTTTGGGAAAGTGGCAGAGGGCTCATAAAGGAAGCACTTAGTAGATAAGTAATTCCCAGAATTGCTTTATGTCCCACATTGGCATGCTATGGATTTTTTTCTTTCACTTTCATTGGAAAGTATAATGGTGATGATGATGAGTTCCTGTTTTCAGATGCCTTTGCTGCTGTTTGTTGCTTGTGTACCATGGCTCCTTGGGGAAGTTTTTCCTGAAATCTGGTGACACTTCCTTTGTCCCTTGGCAGAGCTGTGTGTTTCTGGGAATACAGGCTTTTTTTGCAGTTGGAGGCTTTGGCAGAGCCACAGCTCTGTCATGCTTGGGACTTGTCTGGTGGTAGATACTCGTGGCTGTTGGTTATTGTGCAGCTGCAGCAGCACCAGAGGCATTTCTCAGAACTTGTTTGCAGTAATTTACCCATTTCCAGAGGATTTAATTTCTCCTCCTGCCCCCCAGGAGTGTGTAAGAGCCTGTGTGTGTTCCCCTCTTGCAGAACATCCTCAAAGCCATGAGGGCCATGGTGAAGCACTGCACGTCCATTTTCATTGCCCACAGGTTGTCCACGGTGGTGGATGCAGACGAGATCATCGTGCTGGATCAGGTGAGGGCATCCCCTGCTGCTGCTGCTCTGGGTCAGCATTTGGGGGAGGGAATTCTGTGTGTCCACCTGGAGTTCTCACACTCCCACCAAGCTGCTGGAAGTTCTTTCTTTGCAAGTGGAAAATTCTAGCCTGAGCTTGGCTTTCTGTGTGTTTCTCTTCCCAAGCTTGCACGTGTGATTGTCTCATATGTTGCTGTTTTTATGGCTCACTGTTGCATGGTTTTCATCTAATTTATGACATGCTTCTGTCAGGTGAAGTTTCCCAATGTGTTCCCCCAGTTTATACTTCACTCTCGTTGCTCAGTGAGTGCCTATTTTTCACATACACCCATTTTTTGATTTCAGTGGAAAGAGGCAGGACAGCATGTTCTGTTTCCACGCAAATAGAACTATTGCAGGATTGTTCAACCTTATTATGTTATAAATCTGAATATCATTCTCTGTTGTACCTGTAGAAAAATGTCATTGTTCCCTTTCTGGAGGCTTCTCTTCTAAGAAAAAACCAATAAATTTCAACATTTGATTTGCTCATATCACCACTGAGCTGTTACCTCGTGCTCAGTGTGTCCAAAGTCGATTTGCTTCTCTATTACCCATATCTGGCAAGAGATTTAAAATAAACAAATGTCCTTATGATAACTTCATAATGACTCTTTTAACTGATAATGCTGAAAGTACAGTGCTCTAATCTGCTGATAATAGATGTTAAATTTATCTCTGCATTCATTTTTATCAGTTGCTATTTATATGCTTGTGATCATAGGTGTATTTAGTGACTTAAAATACACATCTGAAAGCAAATAAATTATTCCTGCAGTACATTCAGTGGTTTCAGGGGGAATTAGAACAAATTCTTATGAAATGGTGACATTCATGACTATCTTTGCTACACAAATCTCAGCTTTGTATGAATCTCAGAATGAAGTAGTGGAACAAATCATTTGCAGTGCTTCATGGAGTTTTTATTTGGTTTTGATCTGCTTTGTTTTTTCAGCTTTTGCTGAGAAACCCTTTCCTAAGGTGTATCCTTTGTACAACTGCACCTTCAAACATCTTGCAAGTGTTTTGTAACATGTTACAAAGCGATCTGCAGCTTTTTGTTTTCCAGGCAACTTTTCACAGCTTTGCAAGGGTGTGTTTGGTGTTAGAGTGTAACTGTTAAAGTAAAGATGAAAGCACAGCCTCGACCTGGAAGAGCCCTTTCCTGAAGGATGCACAAGGTGCCTCCTGCCATCCCAGCAGGAATGCCATGCCCAGCAGGCACCCAGGGCAGCCCCAGGAGCAGGGATGAGACAGGGGGGCTGTCACTGGGTTTGCTGAGCAATTGCAAGCACAGAGTCACAATCCCAGCACCTTTGCTGAGGTAGAACCAGAATCATTCCTGAGTAAGTGAACAACATAGCAGTGACACAGAGGTATTAAAAGAAGCACCATAATTCAAAGGCTTGGTCTCTACTACAGCCAACTCCAGATTAGTCACTCGAAGGTTTGAAGTGAATTCTGCAGTTCTGTTGGTGGGATTTACGTTTGTTCAGATTCCACCAGCATCACTACTAATTGAAGTGCCAAGACCCCCATTTTCTCCCAGCGTGTCCTTCAGCAGCTGACACAAGGAGGTGGATTTAATTGTGGATCAGAATTTTAGAATGAACATCAAATCTGTGTAGTTGTCTGTATAATGCTGTCCTGTACCAGAAGAAAGAGTAGCTGGAGAACAAATACATTCGTTTAGTCTGAAGTCAGTGAATGTGTCTCTCAAAAGATTGCTCTGATTTTTTGAATAATGGTGGTTTTGCTCTCTCTGGAGGGTTGGAGTTCCCTTGGAGTTCTCCTCTCCAACTCTTCCTTCCCGTTCCCTCAGTGATGGTCAATAAATGATCTTTCCCTTGAGCATAGCCCAGATGAACTGAACTGCTCACACAATTTTTGGGGTGGTGATTGTGGGGACACAAGCTACAGAGCACCCATAAAAACAGTTTGCACTGTCAGGATTTGATTTTAAATGTTTTTTGCTTGTCTAATACAAATCCCTTTGTTTGCTCTTTTCTTTTATCTTCCTCTGTGTGATTGTTACGGAGCAAAACCAAATAGGTGTTTGTTTTGCTACACTCATGTGGCTTTTGCACCTTGCTCCTCATATGGAGACCCACGTGTACTTTAAGTAGTTCTTCCAGTTTAGATGGTAGAAGTTTCCATGCTGGTGGGCTCTCAGTTTCCCAGATGGACAAAAGACACCTCCATTCCCATTTCTGTAAGTCTGGGAAGAGCACAGGTGCTTGTTTTGTGTGACACTATCGAGTGCTCTGTGCATTCAGGCTTTCCTTCTCATTAATGACTCATTAATCTTGTGAAATTGTGGTCCATGTGTTGGCCTATTCCCAAAGCTCTGGGCTCAGGGAGTCCTGACTTGCCCCCTTGTTTTGCAGGGTAAAGTTGTGGAGCGTGGCACACACACGGAGCTCCTGGCCAGTGCCAGCAGCCTGTACTCTGAGATGTGGCACACCCAGAGCAGCAGGGTGCTGCACAGCCACCACAGCCCCCCCTGGGAGCAGAGGAGCAGCCACACAGCCAAGGAGGAGGAAAGGAAGAAGCTGGAGGAGGAAATCATCAACAGCGTGAAGGGCTGTGGGAACTGTTCCTGCTGAGAGCGGGCCTGGGTCAGTCTTGTGTGGCAGGTTCAAAATGCACAGGAACACACTGAAATGCAGCTCTTGTTTTTTAAGTCAGCATTCAAAAAACTTCTGGGGTTTGCAGTTTTGGGGTTTTACAGTTTCACAGAGGGACATCATTTCAACCAAAGGAGTTCTATTTTTGCATCTTTAGGAATCTGTAATATTCAGTGGCATCTGCAAGAGCTGGGCTTTTCAAAGAACCTTAAACTTCCCAACTAAGAGTGCAATTCATGGCAATCTTTAGGTATTGGTAAATTCTCCTGGTAGTCGCTTGATGTGGATTATTAAATTGTAAACAGATTTGTCCCTGATTTACATTATTTCTCATCATTAATGGCTGATAAATATGTCATGTTTTAGTTGTAATTGGGCTAATTTGAACTCATTTGCTAGTGAGGAAGATGCCATTTAAATTCTTCTGTGGTGGTCTGGTTTAAAATGCTCTTCCTCCTAAAAAACTAAGAAAAGGCTCAACAAAATATTAGAGGCTTCTAGGAGCAAACTAAATATTGGCATTCTCCACCTCACCCTTCAGAAGCACTTTTTGTACTCCACTATCAGGCAATGGATTGGTATCATTCTGAAGGCAAACTAACAGTACTTTTAAGTGCAGAATGAAAAACCCAAGTTCAGGATTCTGTCTCCTCAGCATCTGCTGTAGGAGTCAAAGCAGAATGCAGTCACTTCTTCTAGATCAGTCACGGTCTTAGGGAGCAATTAAGATTCAATAAAGACTTCCATAAATTTCTATTATCTCATTAATGTATGAGAAAATGACCTGGATAATGCTGAAAGCATTGCTATAATAATCTCCTCCTTTCAACAGCCAAAACTTCTCCAGTGGCAGGAAACCTCAGTGTTGGGGACTGCAGGACACTGCAGGTGGATCATTTTGGGAGGGGCTGCAGGGGTGGCTTCTCTGAGTAGGTTCCAGAAGCTTCCCCTGTGTCCAGCAGAGCCAATGCCAGATGGCTCCAGGCTGGACCCACTGCTGGCCAAGCCTGAGCTCCCCAGGGATGGGATAATGCACTGCTGGGATAACGTGTTTGGGAAGGCAGGAAAGGGCTGGGGAGTGTCAGAGCAGCTGCAGCCAGAGAGGAGTGGGGATGTGTGAGAGCACCAGGTCAGGGAGGGAGGGCCAGGAGGAGCTCCAGGGGCTGGAGCTGAGATTCCCCTGCAGTCTGTGGGGTCCTCTGGGGAGCAGATCTCCCTGCAGCCCTTGGAGGAGCCCGTGCTGGAGCAGGGTCCTGGCAGGACCTGTGATCCCATGGAAACCCAGTGGAGCAGGCTGGGCCTGAAGGACTGATGCCATGGACAGCAGGCACGTGGGGAGGGGGCTGGAGCAAGGGAAGAGGGTGAGGAGGAAGGGGAGGCAGAGACAACGTGATGCAGTGACCACAGTTCCCTGTGCCCATGCACCACTTGGAATGAGGGGGAGAATTTAGGAGTGAAGTTGAGCCCAGTAAGAAGGGAGGGAAGGGGGGAAGGTGTTTTAAGATTTGGTTTCATTTTCTCATTACCCTACTCAGACTTCTAATTGGCAGTAAATGAAATGAATTTCCCCAAGTCGAGTCTGCTTTGCCCATGACAGGAATTGCTGAGTGATCTCTGCCTGTCCTCACCTCAACCCATGAGCCTTGCCTTTTCTTTTCTCTCCCTGCCCCGCTGAGGAGGGCAGGGATGGAGTGGGTTTGGTGGGCACCCAGTGTCCAGCCAGGGGCAGCCCAGCACCACAGGATTGTGTTTTTAGGCCTTGTCTCTTCAGAGAAATTCCCCATCTCTGTCTAGCACAAGCTACTCTGGTGTCATTCTTCATGTTGAGTTTAAGAATTAAAATCTTTCTCTTGGATGTTGAAAAATAACTGTTATTTCTGGGAATTACACCAGTATAATTACACTGATGTAATTATGTTTGTAAATCAGATGCAAGACTTCTCAGTGTGGGCACTAGGGAAGGGCTGAATTTGGTGCTTCTGGAAATCTAATTGCAAATAGCATTTATTTTTTTGTGTTATACCCTCCCCTGCAACTAAATATAGGAACAGTAACTTGAAAGGAATGAAACCTTTGCTAGTTATTAATTTTCTTTCTGTTAAAATAATGGGTGAAAAAACCCAACCTGGCATCAATCTCCAGTTAGAAATTATTTTAAAAGTGTCCTTTAATTTTCTTCCTTGGAGTGCAGAAGTGAAGTCCTGTTAATGTAGTGGCACTGCAGAATTCCAGCTCATGACCTTCCCTTTATTTTCCCTAATTGCCCCCTGGTTTAGGTGCTGGTGGCAGTGAGGGGACTGTAAAGGTACCTTTATGCCAGAAACAGCAGAAGTTTATTTGAACAGTCCCTTTATGAGGCATCTCCCTTTCCTGCATCATGGCAAAACCCAAACTATGTGTCTTCCCTCCCTGCCCCACAAGAGCTGCTTTTTGGAGTTAACTAATCTGTGTGCTGTTCATGCAGTGGGGAACAGGCAAAGGCAGTAAATAGGAATATTTCAATCCTAGGATTCTTTTCCTTTGGCACAAAGATTAGCAATGCTTCTGATCTGAAAAATGGAGGGAAAGGGTTTTTCTCAGGAAACAGTTTTCCATATTGCAGGGCCTGGGACATCCCAGCAGAACACACCGAATCAGGAATGGTCTGTGAGATGTCCAGAACCACAAGCTGGTTTAATGCCAAGTTTGGGGTTGTGAGGGGCCAATCTCAGATGGATTTTATCACTGAGAATGGACTTTGCAAGGCCTCTGAGAGTCTTGGACATTGCAGGTCTGGAATGAGAACTGTTTTCAGGTGGTAAACACCAGGAATGATCAATATTTGTTCAAATGTGTGTGGGTTTGATGGAGCTCCGAGGCCATGACCTGGCTCTGCCACCCTTCTGATGCCAGTGGCTGTGCTGCAGCTCTGCCCAGCTTTAAGCAACTGGAATGACAGGAGGGAACTCCAAACACAGGCATTTCCTAAGGCAAGAGGTTGGACATAGGGCAGAACATGTTTTTTGAAGAACTACAGTGAATTTCTGGAGATGGCTGGAAACTTCCCATGTGGTGGAGTTGCTGGATGAGCATTCCTGGCTTGGTGGTGGCTGTGTTGGAGTGAGTGGCTGGGGAGAAGCAGCAGCAACACTTGGTGAGTCTCCTGTCTGCTACAAAGTCAAACTTGTGCTCTCTTTTATTTTTTTAATTTTATTTTTATTTTTGGTTTTTATTCCTGTGCTGTGACTCCAAAGTGTCACCACTGAAGCAGATGCCTAAAATGCTGAATGGGAGGCTCATGGCAGTGGAGAGACTCCCTGGAGCACAGTGAGCCTTGGGACAGCCTGCATGGCATCTCTTGGAGAAGCCCTACAGTTCTCACAGGAAAGAGAGTGATTTTGGAGCTCTCTCCCAGCCTCTGTGGAACTTGGTAATTCTGCTCTGCTGTAAACTGGAACATCATTTTTTAAATAGCAGCTTTTCATATTCTGGACTTGTAGCTGGTTGGTTTTCAAAATTCAAGTCATCTCCTCCCGTTATAAAATCTTTGTCTGCAATTTTAGCGTGGAAAAGCCATATAATTTTTTTTTTCTCCTTCATTTTCTGTTTTTATAGGAAATGTGTTTGTAGGAAATGGACATTAAAAAGGGGCTGCTTCTTGCAGTGTGTAGTGATCTGTGAACTTAGAGAATTCCATTCAAATTGCCACGTGAGAACTTGTTAGACACAAGATGTGTCCCAACAGACAACATTTTGGCTCTTTTAACCTCCAGGTTAGAAAACGTAGTGAGTGATTTGTGGGGAGGTGGTTGTGCTTTTTCCAGCTGGATGTTCCCAGTTTGCCCCTTGCAGATGATCCCTCAGGTTATCTCAGCTGCTCTGTGCCATGCAGTATTAGTTACCTACATCTCTCAACACTGAGGTTTTAAATGGTGTTCAAGTTTCTTCTCCGAATGGAAATGTAGAATTGATGTTGTATAGGAAGGTGACAGAACAACACAGACAGCTTGGTTGAGATCAGACTCTGTAACCCTTCTGCTGGAAGACTCCATACCCCAACTCTTGTCCTTCAGCTGTGTGTAGATAATTCTAACTAAATAAAGAATTTATCTTTGTGAATAGAAATGGGTGTCCTGTCCCAACAGCTCTTCAGCAATTTTCCAAGGAAACAGTCACTGCTGTGGAATGGGACTCTCAGCACAGCACCTGGTTGTGGTGTTTGTGGTGCCAGTGGGGCTGTAACCAGCCACAGGGGGTGGGCTGGAAGGGGGACAGATTTCCAGGTGGTCCATCAGGAAGGGAAGGTCACAGAGTGCACCTGAGTTCTGCTCCCGCTCAGCTTTTACATCCCCTGCATTTTGAGTGTGAGGAGCTGCAAATCCAGAGGAAGGGCTTGTGTTCACTGCATCCCACTGGTAGCATTGAAGGTGCTTGTGCAGAGCTTGGCTGTTTCTTACTTGTATTCTTATAAATGTAAACTCTTAACTTGTGAGCAGGAGAAGTAGGGCAGTTTTAAGAACCTGCTGGAGCCCTTGACATGACATTGTCGGTAATCACTGACTGGATTTCTGCTTTGGGCAGCTCTAATTCATTGTTAAAGCAGGAAGCAAGCAGTGCTGCCATTATTATTAATTACCTACATTTAATTTTGATCATTTTTCTAGTGCACTGCACTGTCCTGATCTGAGCTACAACAGGCACAATTGGAAACAGGATCCCCAGAGCTGAAAGCTGTGAAAGACCTCGGCTCCCCCACTTTCATTTCCAGGTTATAATGCTTTGTAGCCCTTTATAAAACTGTCAAGTAAAGCATTTTAAGTCACACCAACATAAACTTGTACAGTTCCCAGTCTTGTGCTGGAGAAGGAAAAGGGGAGAAGTTTTCCCCTTCCATTCTGGGGAGGAAGGAGGAGGCTGGAAGTGGATCCATCAGGTGGTGTGGGGTCCTTTGAGTGTGCTGTGCAGTGCTCTGCCAGTGTCAGCTGGGGGGCTGCTGGCCTTGTGCACACACCAACAAATGGTTAGAAAAGTGGAGCTTCAACAGATGAGAAGTTTCCATTTTACACTCGTTAGAGAAAATGGAACATGAAGGTCAGTCTGTAATTGGGGGGAACGTTTCAAGCAATGCAGGAATTATGGAATGGGCTGTGAACTGGAAGCATGGAAATCCATGTTCATGTGCTTTCACACAGGGCTAGAAAAATCTTCATTTCTCCAGCAATTCGAAAAACTTCCTGCCTTTTGAAGAACACGGCTAAAAGATTCAGCTTATTTACAATTTAAACCAGGGAATGTTTCCTGGGGAAAATAATATTTGCAGAATCTGTGAGAGGGGATGAGTGACATTGCATGTCGATGCTGGGCCTCGAGATGGGATTGCAGGAACGTAGGATGTTTGGCAGGATCCAAGGGAGGGGGAAGAGCACAAAGCACAAGCATTTCAGGCTGGAGTTGTTGCTTCTGCCGGGTACAAATTGGTTCATTTCAAAGCCCACACAGGGTCTGTGCTGGTAACACACACTCAGTGTTTGCTGAGTTTCCAGGGTAAACAATTAGTGACCTGAAATTGTACAAAGCAGTGACTCTTTTGTTTTAACAATATTTCACAGTATGTACATGTCAGAAGAAGCGAAATTCAGAGTGCTGAGCTTAGATTAGTGGAGAGGGAAGATTTCTACATCCAATCTCCTCACTGCAGACTGTGAGTACTGATCTGGGCCTTGTGTAGTGGTGGCTGCTGCAGGGCTGTGCCTGAGCTGTGTGTGATCACTGCTCCTTACCCATGGCCTCACTGTCCCTGCAATGAGCTCTCCCCTCAGTCTCCTCTTCTCCAGCTGGACACCCCAAGTGCCCTCAGTGTCCTCACACGCTTCTCCTCCAGGCCCTGAACCATCTCTGTGCCCTCCTTTGGACACTCCAATGGCTCCATCTCTCCCTTCCACTGTGTCCCCCCAACCTGCCCCACCATTGCAGGTGAGGCCACCCCAGTGCAGAGCAGAGCAGGACAATCCCCTCCCTGCCCTGATGCCCCCCAGGACAGGGATGTCCCTCCTGGTCCCAGGGCACTGCTGACCAACCAGGACCCCCAGGCCCCTTTCCCAGCCCTGCTTTCCAGCTTCTCATTCCCAGTCTGTCTGTATATCCAGGGTGGCCCCATCCCAGTGGAGAATCCAACACTTCCCCTTGTTGAGCTTCCCATGGTTGGTGATTCCCAGTGCCCTGACCTGGTGAGGTCTCTCTGCAGGGCCTCCCTGTTTGCAGGGGAGTCAAAGCTCCTCCCACCTTTGTGTCACCTGCTCAGTGTCCCTTCCAGTCCCATATCATCTCTCCTGAAGATGTTGAAGAGCACTGGCTGCTAAGGACACCCTGCCTGGGTGGTCCTGTCCTTACTCGAGCTCTGCAGGGGTCAGCAGCACCTCTGTGTGTGATGGGTTATGGAGCTGTGCTTCCCAAATGGTCAGGGAGCTCTGCAGGCAGTGGGACGTATGCTGATTCCCACAGTGGGGAAAGATCAGCTTGAATGTCCTGTCCCCCAAAAATCAAGGTTCACCAGAACCCTGTGGTGCTGCAAAGAGCAGACCTGTCTGTTGGAGGTGTCTGGCTGCTGTCCTGCTCTAACACGTGCTGTCATTGAATTCAGTCTCTACCACTTCTTGCCAAGTCCCAGGAATTTTTGATGTCCCAAATCTCCAGCTGGCCACAGAAACCTTCCATCACCAAATGTAGAATTCCGTGGCTGAAATGTGACCTGAATAACAGCAGGGGGAAGATTTGCCCCGTTAGGAGGGTCGTTTAAGAGCAATTGTCCTGAGCTGTGCTCCCAGCAGAGCTCGTGGTTGGCATTCCCATCCATTGGATCCTCATGTGAAATGTGGATGGAATTCACAGGTGAGTGCTGATCCCAACTCCCAGCTGATACAGGAGAAGCCATCGAGCCCTGGCCGATATGTCTGCACTGAGTATGGCCAGTTGAAAGGAGGAACAGGGAATGACAGAAATGGGGCTGCAGCACTGAAAGGATTTCCTCATGGAAATGTACAGGGGTCGTTGACAGCAAGGTAAGTGCAAATAACAGCTGGGGAAACAAAGGGGCAGTACAGAAATCCACTTTTCAGTGGATGATCAGGTGCAGGAGCTGACAAGAAGTGGGTTTTGTTGATTAATTTGTGGGCTTGGTTTTATTTTAAGACCCCAAACTTCGTGGGTGTTATTTGGTTTACAGGGAATCACTCAAGCTCCAACAAATAAAGGTCCGTGGGATTCGAATAGGTGTTTGGAAAAGCAAATCCTCCAAATGGCTGTTTCCAGCCTTGCTCTCAGAGTCTCTGTGGAATTCCCTTCAGTGAACATAAGCTCATGTCTAATGGCAGCCCCTGATTGAGGCCAAAGCTGCTTTACTGACACTCGAGCTGTCCTATGGAGATCCCTCGAACTACAAACCACACAGACTTTCACAGCCCATAAATCCCATGGAATACATCTCTTAAGTACTTTACTCAAAGGAATGTTAAGCTCTTTTACTCAATCTGCAAATTACAGCTATTTGACAACTCTGGGTTTGCAGTCTGACAGCTCACGTCATCAGCAGGGCCAGTCAGAGGCGGCACCGCTCACTGCTGATTTATAGGGATCTGGGAACAACAATCCACTGGAAAATGTTGGGAAGCTGTGACAGCCTGGGAACGGCTTGTGACATCTGTTAAACACACTTGTTTTTATTCCTGCTGCCTGTAGTGAGATGGGAGCAGTATTTCATGGAAAGGGAGCGGTTTGTGTTCCAGAACGGGAGCCAACAGCCTCCCTCGAGGAGCTGCACCATCACTCAGGTGAATTTCGGCATCTAAATGACCAGGACACATTTGAATACTCGAGCTACATCAAAAAGAAGTTTCTGAACAGATTATTTCCCCCTGCCTGCAGGAGGTAATGAAGTGAAAACCCTGTGAACTCTGCAGGAGCAGGAGGGAGGCAGTGGAGCCCTCAGTGCCCTGTGCTTTGGGGTGGGGGGAGGGAGCCCTCACTGATGGCTTTGGGGTCAGAGCAGCTCAGCCACAGCTTGAAACCAAGTGGGCTGTGCCAGGAGAGCTGTGAACTCACAGGTGCACTGATCTCATCCAAGTGCAGGCAGCCCTGGAGATGCAAGCTGCATCAGTGTGAGCAGTCAAGCAGAAGAGCTGTGTCCTCCAAGAAGGGTCCCTGCTGGGTGGTACGTGGTGCCCTGGGACTGAAGTTCCTCGCAGCAGAACAAAGTTTGTTGTGTGTTCTGTAGGCAACATCCACTTGTTTTAATACACAGGCTCAAGTTCTCCTTGCTGAGCCTGCTGTTAAAGACCTGTTGGAGGGGTGGCACAGAAACTGAAGGAAACTGGTTCACCAGGCAGTGTCAGCAGAGCCGACTCACATCAGCCAGTGCTGCTCTTTGAAATAGCTGCAAACCAGACTGTGGCTCCAGAAAAAAACCGTCCTTGCTGAACCACCCAAGTGTTGCCAACAGCTTTTGTATCACAGACAGTTTTTGAGTCACAGACCAGTGACTGTGAGGGTGGGAACAGGTATGAAGGGAAGCCCTTTGCACTGTCTGAGCTGCCCCTGCCTGTTCAGCCAGAGGTTTATCTGGAGCTGAAGACAAGCTGGGATAAGCCTGTCTGAGGCTGATTAATGTGTTTAGTTCTCCACTGACCCATAAACAGAGGAAATGAAATAATTGTTATTTAAAACCCCCAAGCCCCGGGAAAGGATAAAATTTTAACTTTTCCATTCTTTCCAAAGGCTTCCCCAGCAGTTTATTGTTCTTTGCAAGGACTCCATACCAGCCTTGGGACAGAGCATCCCTCATCCCACTGGTGAGAACCTTGAAGCTGCTCCACAATGCAGCCTGGGAAGGGATCACTGTGGATCAGTGTGTGTCACATCAAACCACAGGGGTCATTGTGGGTCAGTCTGTGCCATATCAAACCACAGGGATGGCTGTGGATCAGTCTGTGCCATATCAAACCATGCCTGGGAAGGGCACAAGGGAATCTTTTCGGTGTGTCTGACCTTTCCTGAGAGAGTTGTCTCCTCCAGTCCAACCTCAACACCTGCAGTCAAGTTCATTGGTGACACACACCTTGACAGCCTCTTATTAGAGAGAAGCAGGAACAGCATCAGGAAATGGCCACACAACTGAGAAAATATGTTTGTTCTGTAAGAAGGATGCCTAAAACCTTCCAAATGTCCAGACTTCAGTGCAGATGAATGTCTGTGGGTCTCACAATCGTGGGACTGTCATCACAAAGGCCACTGTGAAAGGGTTGGGAATGGAGAGGCTGCTGCAAGTCCTGGGGATCATTTCATTGCCTGGCTCCCAAACGCTGCATGCAGGAAGGTCCCTCCACACAGGCACAGCAATTCCCTCCTGCACAAATGGAACAGGAAATTGCGACTTTGGGGGACATTGTCAGGAAAACCCAAACGGCAGGCTCTGAGCAGAACCGCTGCCCTCTGCCGTGCCGGGAGAGCTGGCACTGCTCCCTCTGCAAACAGGAGATTTGGAGATGCTCATCTCTTCAAAGGTGGCCTTTCAAGGTGTCCTGGGACAGACGAGGACCTGCTCAGTGTTTGCGATGGTTCCTGCAGCTCCCAGGCTGAGAGAGGGAGAAACCTCCTCCCCTGAGAGCATCAGGTACGGGGATGTGATGCTGCAGGTGAGCCCAAGGCTCCAATGCTGGGAGGATGGACCAAGCACTGCCTAAGTGGGCTTTCCTTTTCTTTCCTTTTCACTATTCTTATTTAAATCAGGGCCGAGAAGGAAACAAATCAGCATATTCAGATCACTGTAGTGCCCAGAGTGTGGAGGAGGGAGGAGGCAGAGGGGGGACTCCTTTCCTCTTGCACTTGGAGGCAGATGAAAGGTGTGTCTGTCCATGCATCTTGTGGTGAGTGAGAAAAAATTCACCGAGAGATTATGGATTACTATTTATTTATTTATTTATTTTAAAAAAGGCCTCGGTTATAATCACTCACCGTGAAAAAGCCCTTTAATTTTGATTTGACTCTCAATTTTGGGGAAGGTGATGAAGGATGAAGGAAGTGCCTTTAATTTGTACTCACTGTCATGTTTCTTTGTGTCGTTGTGAGTAAACATTTGGCTTCAGAAGGTAAAGTGGATTGCACAGGTGTAAAGCTTTCCTCATACGATTATTTAAATAAATGGGGGCCTGTCACTGAACTGCAATTTGGTAATTTTTTAATTAGGCTTTGTTGGAATGGAAAGCTGAATTCTGTTAGGCTATAACATAAAACGATTTATCCTTAAAATAAATTAATAAAAATCTCTGGGGAGAATGCTGAAACTAAGTGGAATGTTTCCAGAAAAATCAAGCATTATTATGTGTGTTTTTTTTTTTAAAAGTGTGTGTAAAATAATCCAGCCTTCCAAAGAGATGCTTGAAGTTGTTTGGATGGAGTTGGCATCTGCCAGAGTCGAGTCACACGTAAGATAACATGATTGACCATTTTTGGCATGGGATGGGCTAAATTGGCTCATCTGTTGGCTGTCAGTCTCTTCTGAATTGGATCCAATGCTTTGTAGGCACGTTTCCATCTGGTTAAGTTTAGGACTCAAGCTGTTTATATATTAAAAAAAAAGTATTTTGCACCAATAACAATTTCTGGGAAAAGGTTTTTGCTCGTGTTCCATTTCGAAACTATTTGGTTTTCTTTACTGGTTAAAATAACCTTCTGAGGAGTGAAAGAAGATGTGCCTGTGTATTATGTTAAGGCCCTTGAAACATGCAAATAAAATGGAAAGAAATTAAAATTTTGGTATGCACATATTTAAATTTATGCATATATGCATGCATATCATTCCATAATATGTGAGTGCTCTAAATTGGAAAACCAGATTTTAAGTCTGCTAATATTTTAACTGTGTGCATTAGGAGAGGAGGATGAATCTGTGCTGTTACACTCCCAGCGAGTCTTTCTAAGATTGGCCCTGCATTATTTTTATTCTGAATATTCGCCATCTGGCACTGGGAGCTGCAGTATTTAGTGCCACAAATAATAATGAAAAATATGGTAATAGCTCGTGATACTTTAACGTAAAAATATAAGACAGAGGGTATAAAGCTCTGGGCATATGATCTTACAGCTGCCAAAGCATGTTGTTCCCTCTGCCCTTGTTTTCCATAAATGAGCCTTTGATTGGAGACAGCAGCAGTAATGGGAAAGTCATTGGTTAATGCACATTAATGAAACTGCGTTACTGGAGTTAATGAACTACAGTCCTGAAGACAAATGGGCAGGAAAAATGCCAGGGTTTGTTCCTTTCTGGTCGGGGAGGTGTGGAGGAATCCAAGACACACCAGGAAAGGGTCTGTGACTTCAGCCACAGGACAGAGGGCTCTGTCTTCTCCACCTCAGATGAGTCCTGTAGAAATGCCTGAACTTTGAACAAAACAGCCTTTTCCTCCTCTCTCCCCACATCAAAATACAATCAGGAGACTGTTGCATATTCAGCAAAACTGTTGTTCTCGCTGCAGTTAAATTGCATAATTGGATGGGGCTTAAAGGGAGCTGAACCTCAGTGACTGAGGCAGAGGAGGTGAACTGCAAACCTGCTCATGGACTTCTTCAGCCAGGTGAGCTGCAGATCTGCTCATGGACCTCACTCAGGTGAGCTGCAGATCTGCTCATGGACCTCACTCAGGTGAGCTGCAGATCTGCTCATGGACCTCACTCAGGTGAGCTGCCAACCTGCTCATGGACCTCACTCAGGTGAGCTGCCAACCTGCTCATGGACCTCACTCAGGTGAGCTGCAAACCTGCTCATGGACCTCACTCAGGTGAGCTGCCAACCTGCTCATGGACCTCACTCAGGTGAGCTGCCAACCTGCTCATGGCACTTACCGAGGTGTCAGTGCCTCAGGGAGTCGGTTCAGGATGTTTGGGTTCAAAGGCAGTAAGCATTTCCTGAACATTCCTTTAGAGAACACTTTTGCTGGCCAGAGGAATTTACCTTTCCTCATTTCCCTAAGGCTGGGTTTGTTTTTGGAGGCTGGCCAAGCAGCCCTGGGGGTGGCAAGAGTTACAGGGCCAGGTTATGTGGCTGCCCTGTCGGGGTTAAAAATGACCATTTCCACCATCTCTGTTCCCTGGGACCTCTGCCCACCACTGGAGCATCCTCTGCACTTGGAGCAAGAGCCTAAAGCACAAAGAGCTTCATGTTTCCTAAAGAAAGGAAATAATTTACAGAAAATGATGACTAACAGCTCCATCAGCTGTAAAAGGGACTCAGCCTTCTGCTGGTGTGTGCAGCTGCCCCAGGCAGAGCCACAGCAGAACGGGAAGGATGCAAATGAAACACAGTCTGAGTCTCCACTGTTCCCAAAGAGTCCTGGCCAGCCCTCTGGGCTCTGCCAGCTTCACCCACGAGTTCCAGGTGCCACCCAGAAACATCTCCTGTGCCTCTGCAGTTCATCAGCCCAGCAGAGGTGCCCAGCCTTGCCTGGGCCATGGATTTACTGCCCATGATGAGACCAAACCTGCAGGGAATGCACAACAGCTTCAGATTTGTTACACCCTGATCCCTTTGCCTGCTCCGGGTTTTGTTCCAGCCTGTGCTCTGGCTCACTGCAAATCCACCAGGCCAGGCTTGAGCCTTTTTGGTTCTTCCTGGTTGCTTTCCTCGTTCCTTTCTCCCTTGTTTCCCTTTCTCCCTTGCTAGCCCAGTCAGCTCCCCTGAAGCACCGAGGTGGCTGTTCCTGCCAAGGGAAGGGGAGCACACAGAGCCTTCTGTGTGCAGAGCACTCGCCTTGGCCCTGGCACAAGGCTGAGCTTTTCAGTCCTCCTGTCCAGAAACCTCCAAGAGTGAGGGGTTTGGCCACAGAAAAGTGGTAAGAGAAATGCACAGTTTAAAGAAGGATTTGCCATTTGGAGCTGAAAGGTTGGGAGGAAGGTGGGGGGACTGATCTGGGGAGATCAGAGCAGTTTGATGTTGTGTGGGGCCAGGGGAGCCCCAGGGGCTGTGAACCTGCTGGAACTGCCTGACTTGGACCAAGAGGTTTTCAAGCTTGTGCAGGGGTTGTGAGGCAGGATTGGGTGTTTTTTGTGTGTTTGGTGGAGCAAGGAGCCTGTCAAGGAATGGAAAAGCCTGGAGACCACTCAGGGAGCCTCCTCACCTTCTGGCCCTCCACAGCTCTGCCAGGCAGGTTGGAAATTTCTCTTGTCCAGCGAGGTCAGCGAGAGCCTCGAGCCTCTGCTGAGTGTGTCTGGAACATCAGGGCTGAGAGGTGTGGACTAAAGAGCAGCTCTGCTCCTCCAGCTCCTCGGGCCAGAGCTCTGGGAAGGGCATGTGAACAGCCAGGGGTGCTGGGGAGTCTGTGCAGTCAGGGGGGTCACCCTCAACAGCTGCTTTGGGCGGGTTGGGATGGCTCTTTGACAAAGCTCTAAGGCTTGGCAGGGCTGCCAGAGAGGGCAGGAGAAGGTCAACCTGTGGCAGTTCATGATTCCAGCTTTGTTCCTTCTTCAGGAATTGCTTCGGCCTCAGCCAGAATGACTCTGTTTGCAGGCTCAGCATCATTTCCCACAGCACATGGTCAGTTTTGAATTGCACAGCAGGACCTGGGAAGGAAGGAGGAGGTGAGAGGGTGAGTCCTTCACCCCCCTGAATCCAAACCCCCTCCTTCCTCCAGAGTGCTTCCCCATTTCTGCCAGCAGTCTGTGTTACCCTGTTCTGGGTCAGAAGTTGGGCCTGGAAATCTGACAGAGTGGGGAAGAAATCCCCTCCAGCCCTCTGTGGTAGGCTGGGACAGGAGGGTGATGCATCCCTTTATCCTGCTGCCTTTTCCTGTGGGGTTTTAAAGGTCATGACATGTGGGCAGCTTTCTGCTTGAACTGTGCTTTTCCAGGCTGACCTGAGAGTGGAGGGTTTGAGACCTTTGACAGTCACCTTTGTGTTGTACTTGTGCCACAGGCAAATCAGAACTCTCTGGTGAACCTCTGCCTCTGGAATGGTTCAGCAGAGGGACAGAAATGAAATTAGGCCACACCAAATGAAGGATTTAATCCTTATTGGGAATGCTGCAGTGAGGCTCCCACGCATCAAAGAAGGAATGACAGAAAAAGGGAATGATCAGGAAATCAGGAAACCACCACAGCACTGGCCTCTTGCCATAAGCCAGGTTCTGCTCTAGACTCTGACTCCTGCTTCCTAGAGACCAACAAGCTCCCAGCCTATCTGCAGGTCTGGGCACAAGGATTTGGAGTGAAGACAGCTGGAGGGCTGGGAGAGACATAAATGTCTGCCCTGCTCAGAGGCACAGGCTGTAGTGAGTGATTGTGATGCCCATTGTGTGGGAGGTGGGAGGTGGGGAGGGCAGCAGGGCAGAGCCAGGGCGGGCTGGCACCACCATCCCTCCTCTCCAGGGGGGCTGTTCATCTCCTCCTGCCAACAGGAGCTTTCTTAGCACCTTGTTCTCACACCTGGGAGCCTCTATTTGACAGCCTGGAAAATTAATACCCAGCCAAGGGGCGTAGCTGCCCCTTCCACATCTGTTTGTGGCAGTCCATGGACAGAGCACAGTGCACAGACTGTGAATTTTTCAGGTGGCCCGAGATGCTGTGCAGAATGTTATGCTGCTGATCGATCAGGATTGTGGTGGCTCTGGAACTGAAGGACCTTAAATGAGTACTGTGGGTAAGTGAAAAGGCATTCTATTGTATCACAGTCCCAAGGATAATCTTTGAGCCTTATGTTTGTGTTCCCTCTAAAACACAGCACTTAAATAAATACTCGGGTTGTGTCTTCCCAACCGGATGCAGGTGCAGCACTCATTTAATTGAATGTGCCTTTTCCTCTCCCCAGTGGCTCTGCCCAGCTCAGGGCTGATCTCCCCTTGGTGATTACACCCAGTTGATTCCCATCCCCTCCAGCTCCTGGCACAGCTCCCCTGCCGGCTCCTCTCCAAAGGCAGCGGGGACATTTGGGTGGCTCTGACCAGGTGTTGGTGTCCCGCTGCTTCTGGCCATGTCATTAATTGCTGCCCCATGGGGAGCCTCAGCAGAGGAGCGGCCAGGTTTCCTTGGGTGGCACTTTTGAAGGTGACAGCCCCTATGTGAGCGTGCCAGGGGCAGAGACTGAGCACAAACCCCCCCACACCGAGTTCAGGACATTCCAAAAGCAGTTCATGACCCCCATCCACCTGTGTGTTTGAGTGAGCACTGCCAGGTGTGCTGTCACCATCTCACCTGCCCCTGACTAATTACTCATTTATATTGATTGAACCTTTCTGTCAAGAAAAGGAGGCGGGGAGTGAAATAAAATGCAGCATTACAGGTATGTAAAGGTACAGATACCCAAGTGTGCCATTCCCACAGGAACATGGGGAGGCTGGAGAGGAAAACCCTCCTTTGGGACAGGCCTGGGAAGTGCTGTTGCTGTGACCCTGCCTCACTCTGTGGCCTTGGCCAAATCACTTGCTGCTGGTCTCTATTTCTCCAGCAGGGTATAACCCTTCAAGGGGGAATCAATAATTTATTTACATGTGCTGTGTGGCACATCCTGGGGCCTGCTGACAAATGAGATGAGTTGCTTCTTTTGTAGTGCTGCAGGTTGATGTATAAAGTGTTCCGAATTCAGAACATTCCATGTGCTGTTCCTGTTTTATTACCACAGGTCTGGGGGTCTCCAGTGCTGTGGGGACGAGCACTAAAGTGCTTGATACTTTAATATTTTAGTGACAGTATTACCTAATCAATTTTGTACCAGGTGTTTAAGATGAGTGCACATGACATTCTGCTGCCTTTTCAAGTGGTGGCTTAAAACTAGGAACTTCTCTTAAATATCACAGTGATTTAAATCAAACAAAAGGCTAATGCTCAGCTTGCATTTCTTCAGTCGCAGTCAAAATAGGTGTGTGTGGTTTGCCCTCTCTTTGAAACCCATAGAGCTGATTGAGAAATGAAATCACAGAAGTTTCCTCCAGCCCCCAGAGCAGTAACTGTGGCAGTGAGGGTGTCACAGAGGGACAGGGCAGCAGGACCCAGAGCTGCTCTGGAGTGCTGTGAGCTGGGTGTATACCCTGAGCTGCCCCACTCCAGGGCTGCAGGCTGCTGTCCTGCCTGTCCCTGCCACCCTCCTGCTCCCCAAAACGCTGGGCCTGGTGTGCCCCTGCCTTCCCTTGGCGTGCCTGGCACCCCAGCAGGTCCCGAGCCAGCCTGAGATGAGGCAGCCTCCTCCTTTTAATGGGCATCTGAAGGCAAAGCAGAGTTTGAGACGCTGTTATTAATAACGTGGTAATGGAAATAAATCAGACGGGCTGTTGCAAGCCCCACGGTGATTCCCCTGTCCACTAGGGAGAATTAAACCTGATGGACTGCGCTAGGAGAGAGTTTCACTCCCGGGCTCCGCCTGAGCCCTGAGCGGCGGTGACACCGGCCCATCCTCATCCCCGGCCGAGGGTGGCTGTCCCCGCTGTCCCCGCTGTCCCCGCAGCCCGGGGCGGCACCTGCGGGGCCCGGCGGACACGCGCCCTTTATGGCCGGTGCGCGCTCCCGCCGGCCCGGTATGTGTGTGCATGAGTGTGTGTGTATGTGCATGTGTGTGTATGTGTGTGTGTGTATCCGTGTGTGCGTGTATCCATGTGAGTGAATCCGTATGTGTGTATCCATGTGCGTATCCTTGTGTGTATCCATGTCTGTGTATCTATGTGCATATCCTTGTGTGTATCCATGTCTGTATCCATGTGCGTGTATCCCTGTGTGTATCCATGTGTGTGTGTATCCATATGTGTATCCATGAGTGTGTATCCATGTGTGTGTGTATCCATATGTGTATCCATGAGTGTGTATCCATGTGTGTGTGTATCCATATGTGTATCCATGAGTGTGTATCCATGTGTGTGTGTATCCATATGTGTATCCATGAGTGTGTATCCATGTGTGTGTGTATCCATATGTGTATCCATGAGTGTGTATCCATGTGTGTGTGTATCCATATGTGTATCCATGAGTGTGTATCCATGTGTGTGTGTATCCATATGTGTATCCATGAGTGTGTATCCATGTGNTTCCCGTGTGTGTATCCATGTCTGTATCCATGTGTGTGTATCCATGTGAGTGTATCCATGTCTGTATCCATGTGTGTGTATCCGTCCGTGTATGTGTACCCATGTGTGTGCGTGTATCCATGTGTGCCCACCCGTGTGTGTGTATCCATATATGTATCCATGCGTGTGTATCCGTGTGTGTGTATCCCTGTGTGTGTGTATCCCTGTGTGCCCATCCGTGTGTGTGTGCGGGCAGCGGGCGGCCGCCGGTGCCGCTCCGAGCGAACAATGGCAGCGGCGGCGCTGCCCGGCACCTCCTGAATGGGCGCAGGCCTGGGGGGGGCGGCGGCGAGGAGGAGGAGGAGGAGGAAG
>WBMV01007815.1:51632-96744 GCA_013396655.1 Campylorhamphus procurvoides
GAGGAGGAGGGGATCTGATGGCAGCGCCGGCCTGCTCGGAGGCCTGCGGGGAAGTTGCGGGGTGTGCGTGTGTGTGAGGGTGGTCTGAGGTGACAGCTTGTGGCCGTGTGTCCCCCGAAAGGCCGGGCAGGTGCGGGCTGGGCGGGGGCGCCGCCCCGGCGGGCCCGGGGGCAGCGGGTCCCTGGCAGGGCCCCCGCGGGGCCGCGCTCACTTCAGCCTCGGCCAGAACAAAAACATCATACGAGGAAGGGGGATGGGATTCGGATTTTTATTAAAAAAAAAAAAAAAAAGGCGCCCCAGCTCTGGGAGTAGCTGTCACTGCGCGCATTAAACTAGAGAACTGGCTAATCAAATAAAACTGGCTCATTGTCTGAAACTCTATCCCAGCGCAAAATGCGGCTGTGAATGTAATTAACCATCTGTCTGGCGGGCGGCGGAGCGGCGGGTCCGGGCGGCCGGTGCCATCCCCGGGCCCCACGGTGCCTGCGGGGAGGATGCGGGAACGGGGAGGATGCGGGAGCCGGGAGGATGCGGGAACGGGAGGATGCGGGAGCCGAGGGGGGTGCGATGCTCGGCCCCGCGAGGAGCAGGCGAGGCTCTGTGTGTGATGCACGAACCCAAACACGCCGTGAGGGACCGGCGATGCGCGATCCGCGGTGATGCTCCGCGGGGTTCCGCCCCCCGCAGGATGGGTGCGGACCGGGGCTCCGCGGCCGGGGCCGGGGCGGGTGCGGGGCCGGAGGGGAGCGGTGTGCTGTGAGAGCCGAGGCCTCGGCCAGCCTCCTGCGGGGAACCGGGAGGGCTCGGCGGTGCTGGCGTGCTCCCGGAGGGTTTTCCCGGCGCTCCGCTCGCCCCCGCGGCCCCGCAGCCATCGAACATCCTGGTCCTCGGCCGTGCCGAGCCCGAGGTACCTGCGGGCATCGCCGGGCGGCTGCGGGAACGCCGAGCCCGCGGCACGCTCGGTGGGAACGGGGTGTGTGGCTCCTGCCGCTTGGGCTTTATTTATTTTTTTATTTTTTTTTTTATTTTTGTGTGTGGTTTAGTAATGGAATAATACAGAGACTAAAAAAACATAACGGCAGCGCTCAGGCAGGTAGGATGCAATTTAAAGGCACTCCAGCTAATACCCCATGCAAGACTGCATTTGTTAAGGTATGTGAGCTGTGCAGAAGGCAGCAGTCTTTAGTGAATCACTTTGCAAAAACAAATACTTGACAAAAGAACCAGACCTGCTAAATGGATAACAATTATGTAAGCCTATAGTAGGTTTTGATGTATGTCAAGTCTGTTAAATAAATCAACCTGTTCAGTGAATAAATCTGCTCTGCACCAATGCTTTAGTATTATATTTTTAAGGAGAATAAACCTGTGTATTTAAGATGCTTTTCCTGATGGGAATCTCGTGGCCAAGCCCTGTAGCTGCCAATGACAGAAGCCAAATCCGTGGGGAGCTTGGGGTGCAGGAGCGTGGGGAGGGAGGGGGCACACCAAGTAATAAGGTGGATATTAAAAATACACAAAGATGTGCATAAGGATTGCTAGTGATAAAATTCTCACTGATCCATGTCTTGATGGAGTATTTGCTTTGCAGTGGCAGTGGCCCATACAAAGCTACATTGATTTAGCTTGCTCTGTTCACGATGGCAGTTCTGGTGAATAATTATTTTCCCAAAAGCCCTAACCGAGGGAAGAAAGAGAGTCCCTGCTTGGCCTGCACAGTAGTACAGTATCTTTGAAAGCGCGTATCCGGCTGCAAAGAAAGAGAGCCAGTTCAAGTGTTACTACACTCAGCAGGAATAAAAGGGAGGCAGAGAAGGGGAGCACCCGGCCGGCTCCCCCGGGTTCCTCTGCCCCTTTCCCTCTCTGCACCTCGGCTCAGCTTTGGAGGAGGGGACGGGGAGGGGTTTGTGGGTTTCTTTTTGCCTTTTTTGTGTTTGCTGTTGCCCTTTGGAGGCGAGGCTCCAGCAGCCCACTTAAACGCTGAGCTCTGAATGCTGAGGAGTCTCTTTCAGATCCGAAAAAAAAAGGGAACAGATTGTGGCCAGTGGGTTTTGACTAGGCCAGGGAGTACGTCTCTGTGTGGGGCAGTGCCTTGGTGGTGTCCTCCTCTTCTGAGATGGTGAGGCCTCAGGGATGTTTTTGTGTGGATCTTTTTCCTGTCTCTGCAAAGAAATGTGAGAAAAGGCCCAAATGTGCCTGCAGGACCGAGGAGGCCACAGGCTGGGGGAGAAAGTGCTCCCAAACAAAGGGCTCCGACTCAGGTTGGCATCCTGGGTGTGGAACGGCACCATCGATGATTTTTTGGGTATTAAGGCTTTTCTGTTGTAGCCAGTGGTAAACCAACCATGCTGCTTTCCCCAGGCACAACAGAGAACCGGCCCCTTGGAGTTTCTGCCCTGTCACAAACAAAAAGCAGCTTTAGGGAATAATAACTTGGGCAGAATGCAGGGAGGAGAGCTGTGGGTACTCCAGCCTTGTCCTCGTAGTCCTCATGTGGGGGCTGAGTTTGTGTTTGGCCCTGAGAGAGGTGGGTAGCCTGGCTGCTAAACAGACTGAAATTGCTATTGCTTCTCAGTAATGATGATTTTTCGTCTGTGAGGATGTTTTAAAAAAAATATTTTGAGGATTGGGAGCAAAATAATTGTTACATAATCCACCTGTTACGTTCAAAGTCCTGTTTTCCACCTGGGAGAGGATTGCACTTTTTTATTTTCATGCTGGATCTTTGTGTACTTTTAGCCCCGCTTGAGTTGGCTTTATAATCATTACCTGTGTGTACAGTCAGGTGCTTGACGAGGCTGATTTTGTGGGAGCTGCCAGCAGTGAGGAAATGAGCTATGTGGCATAAAAGCGAGCAAACCATGTTTTGTTGGGGCCTTGCTCTTCCCTCTTTGCTCTGAGCTGGTCGTGCACACCCGCAGTGCCACCCGGGTGGGCTCTGGGCTGTGCCAGCATGTGGTGTGTTACCTGTATGTGGTGTGAGAGGGGTGGTGGCACCTCAGCCTTTTGGGTTTTTGGTCTTAGGGCTCCTGGGTGCCGTTGCAGCAAAACATTAAATAATTACCACGTGTTGTGTTGTGCAGTGAAGCTGCAGATGCTGAAGGTGATGAAGTGGTTGGAGCATCCGGGTGTGGGGTTTGCCCGAAGGATGCACAAACTGAGGATAACTCGGTGCCAAGGGATTGGTGCCCCCCATTCCCTGCCCGTGGACAGGAGTTAAAATGGGGAGTGCTTGGCAAAGCAGAGCTGGAGTGAAGTTTGTGGGAGGAGCTGTCAGCTCTGCAAACCAGCACTGACCCCTTATCCTTGCAAAGTCCTCCTGGGAACAGCACGAGAAGGTGGCTTTGGTTCAGTGGTGCTCTGGACCGTGGCAGTGGTGCTGGGTGGATTCTGTTTGTGGTTCAGGGGAGCAGCATGTGAGCTGTGTAATGCTGCTTTTGTGTGCCTCTATTGCAAACTGATGTCTGGGGAATGACACGTAGCAAAGGCTCTAGACCAGCAGGTCTGTGATATTTTTGTAGCAGTGTCTTTTTATTCAAAGCAGGTGTCACGGAGATCTTTCATCCCAGGATTTCTTTCATCCCTGGCGTTTGTTAGCTTGTGTTAAAACTTTAAATCTCAAGAATTTCTTCTGTACAGAAGGTGTTCCTCATGTTGCTCCGGCATGGGCTGAGCTGGGTGATTATGCAGCCTCCAAACAGTGACACGTGTGAGGTGGCTCTGTGTCTGTGGGTGGTGGCTCTGTGTCTGTGTGAAGTGGCTCTGTGTCTGTGTGAAGTGGCTCTATGTCTGTGTGAAGTGGCTCTATGTCTGTGTGAGGTGGCTCTATGTCTGTGTGAGGTGGCTCTATGTCTGTGTGAGGTGGCTCTGTGTCTATTGGAGGTGGCTCTGTGTCTATTGGAGGTGGCTCTATGTCTGTGTGAGGTGGCTCTGTGTCTGTGTGAGGTGGCTCTGTGTCTGTGTGAGGTGGCTCTGTGTCTGTGAGGTGGCTCTGTCCCTCTGGGAGGTGGGTCTATGTCTCTGGGAGGTGGCTCTGTCTGCATTGCCCACCAGCTCTGGCCATACTCCAGGGATGTGGCCCAGTGCCCTCTGGTCCCAGCAGGGTCCATGGTGACTTTGTCCGAGGACACGGTGGGGGATGCTGTCCCTGGGCAGAGTTTTCCTCTGATCCTTCAGTGTTCAGGAGGTGATTGGTGCCCAGCAGTCTGAGCTCATATTTGCAGTCTTGTTTGGCTTTAACAAAGCTCTGGAAACACTTTTTGCTACGAGATGCTCTCTTTGCTTAATTTATCCAAGCTCTTGTCTCGATAGTCTCCTGTGATAGAAGATTGTGCTGGCCAATTGTTGCCTTTCACCCATCTTCTATTTCGTTGTTTTTTGCCATATCTTCAGAATGTGGGTGGGTGTGTCACTACAAGTTTCTGACCAGTCTTCTGATCCAGATTTAACTGCTGTTGCCCCATGGGAGGGTAGGACCATAGTCTGCTGGACCAACAGGGCTGGCACTGCTTCTGCTTGGAGCCCAGCTAATTAATTTACCAAATCAGTCTTAACACCCTTCCGAATTGTCACTGTCATTACTGGGGTCACTGTCTCTGCTGTTACACCCTCCTCCACTGAGCCCCTTTGAGAGAGGAGGGTCAGAGTTTCTAAAATAAAGCAAAGAAAAGCTGAGGCACTTTTTACCTCCCCTCTCTCCTGTGGTAAGGGGCTTCTCACCTTTCCTCACACTTGGAAGGTTTTTGACCACGAGTTCCAGCACAGAAGAACCAAATGTGGAAGAGACAAGCTCTGTGGATGAATTTTGTTTCCTGTATCATGTCCCAGTGAAGGACTTGAGGCTTTGATGGAGGAGAGAAGCTGAAGCCTTAAGAAGGGCCTGTTTATTGGCATTAATTATTTTTTATTAGTTACAGCATCCGTAGTCCGTTGGCAGTAGAAGAGCCCAAAGTAAGAATATTAATTCTTCAGAAGTTTTTCAAAGCTTGCATTTTTCATAAGAAGCTTGTGAAGCTTCAAATCTAAAGCTTCCAAATCCTTTTTTTTTTTATTCTTCAGAAGTGCCAGTGAAGCTCTTTTTTTAAATTTTTTTGTGTTTTAGCTGAAACTATGTGTTTTATGCATAAAAAAAAATAAAATAGTTCCCATCCACTGAGTTGGCCCCAATTTTCAGGTGTCTGGCTGGGTCAGTTAGACCCTGTACAAGCATCAGCTGTGCTCCATAGACCAGGTGTGTGCCCTTTGCTGTTGATTTATTGTGTTTCCCCCCTCTGGTTGGGGTTTTACTCTGTGGCTGAAGCACAGGGTGACACATGAAAGGTGTATTTGTTTGCCACCGACCAGTTAGGACAATACTTGACCTTCACAGTTGGTGAGTAACTTCAGAGAAGTGCAGAACTGCTTCAGGGGAGCAAGGGGAGCAGGAGGGGGATCTGCTGTCTGTGTGGCCAGCCAGCAGCGTTTGTTCCTGGGGGCCTCATGCTCTGAATGGGAATTGAAGGGTCATGCTGGTGTTTTAGGGTTCATCCAGGTGGGTGCTTGGTGTCACCTCCTATTGCTTCAGGGAGTGGAGCAATCAGTGGTCTTGGCCCTCTCTGAACCTCCAGGGTGAAAGGGAAAATTGCCTTTTTGGGGGTGGTCTCTGTTCTCATTTGTGTGAAGGAATCCATTGGGGAGTCGGATCATTTTAGCTACAGAAAGTCGTGATGTGGTTGAGCCTTTTTGGTTTTTCTGCTTATACTCCATAGACAGATTTGCTTCATTGCCTTTAATGTGGAAGGATGGGTAGAGTTTTTGGGAGGGCCAGAAGGGAAAGTGCTGCTGACCGCAATTTTTCAGCTCTTATTAAAGCAAACAAGCCACCTCCTGCCACCGCTGGCTCTGGAGGGAGCACCAGGCAATCATTTCCCATGCTTTGTTTATGTCTGGCCCTGAGAAAATCCACTATATCAAAATCACCTGGCCATGCAGTGACTTGTCTTCGATTCCTTGTGTGTGTGAGAGAGATTAATGCTGAGGTGCGTGGAGCATTCCTTGGCAGCTTGGGCAGAGATGCAGCAGGTTACCATACAAGCAGCGTGGCTGAGGTGGAAGAGTGGAATTTAGGACCATTCCTTGCCCTCGGTGCCTTCGGAGCTGATGGGAAGTGGAGGAGCCACGTGGTGTTAACCCAGCCAGGCGTGGCAAATGTGGAGAAACCCTTCAGCTGAAACCTCCTGCAGAACAAATAATGTGTCCTAACCCAGTAACCTTCACTTACTTAATTGTCTTATTTGTCTGGTTAGCTTATCATTTGATGGAGAGGCTGTACTGCAGGAAAAAAGAGTTCTGTTTATTGTGTCTCTTTCTTTTGTTAATTTATGCTCATTCCTTGCCTGCTGCTCTCTGGGTTTGGACTGTGCC
Source organism: Campylorhamphus procurvoides (assembly GCA_013396655.1). Lineage (NCBI taxonomy): Eukaryota > Metazoa > Chordata > Aves > Passeriformes > Dendrocolaptidae > Campylorhamphus > Campylorhamphus procurvoides. The sequence goes on from WBMV01007815.1 coordinate 58,035, forward strand.
TTCCTTTTCAGCAGTTACAAGTGCCAGCCTTTGGGAAGGTGAATGGGAGGCCAGGCTGCCCACTGTATTTCCAAGAAGTCTCAGCCTTGGGAGGGTGAATTTTGGACTGGCTTGGTCTCAGTGTCAGGATTTATCAGCGTGTTGGGCAGCGCAAGGAGCATGTCGGGGTTTGCCCTGTGGGTTGTGTCTGTAGGCAGAGCCAAGCTGAGAGTGCTCCTTGCAGCTGCCCCTTCTTCTGCAGAGGGTTGTTCAGGACCTGGTGCTTAATGATCAGCAGGGTTCAGTGCTGCTTTCCCCCTTCTGGAGCAGTCCTGGCTCTGCAGGGAGGGCGGCTGTGATGCAGAGCTGGAGTCATGGTGAGCTGTTGGCTGATGCAGTGGCTCTTCTGTGGTTGCTGCTCCATGGAATCACTGGGTCTGGTTGCCGGTGTGTGGAATTACTGGTTCCAGTTCATGTGTGAAGCAAACCCTGACGTCCCAGGCCCTCTCTGCTTTTTTCCCTGTGAAAACCACCCTCCCTTCCTCCCAGTCCAGCGTGTTTGCCTCTGTGTGCCCCATCTGCCAGTGTGTGTGCTGGATTCCTCCCTGCAGACACTGGCACAGGGTCAACACTTCCTAAAGGTGAGCTCAGGATGAATTCAGAAGCATCTTGGATTAACTTTTCAGCTGCTGCAGGGGATGTGGAGGGGCCAATCTGCAAAATGAGTGGCTTGAGAAGCAAACAACCCCAACCCTCCCAACACCAGCAAAGAGGCAAGGGTAGGGCTGGAGGAAGGGGGGTCCTGAGAAGGGACAGGGGGTGATGCTGGAGCTCATAGTGCATGTGACATTTCACCATCAGTGATGGGGAGAGGAGGGAAATGCTGCTTAAATTGCCCTTTGAAGCTGCCTGCCCAGTGTGGTGTGGAAAAGTCTTCCTCTGCCTTGGGATCAGGACATTTGTGCAGCCCAAATATTGTATCACAAATGCTTAACGTGGCACCCTAAACCTCACAAGGCTTATTTTCCCCATTACAACCTGTAATAAACATCAGATATCTAAATCTGCAGCTGCCAATATCATCTCTCAGTTCTCGCCCTGCATTCTCTGGGCTGATGTTAAAACAAAAGGGAGTTTGAGGGTATTACTGTATTTGCAAAATATATCTAAAATATATATTGTATTTATATCATACATAGTTATATTTAAGGGTATTATTATCTATTGTATTGTATTATTTACTTTGGCCTGGGCATTTGCTGAAGGGGCTGTGTTAAGTCACACCTGCATTTGCAAATGGCAGTGAATGAAGAGTCAGGTGGAAAACAAGAGTTGTGGCTCAGTGTTTAGTCAGTATTTTTGCTCCTGTGCTCATCCCTCTGGTCTCCTCTCATGTATTTATGGGTGCAGCCACACCCCTGGTGGTGGCTCCTAAACTTGACCTCTGTGGCTGTTTGAAGAATTTCTTTTTGGGGCAATATGAAGCTGCTTGAATGACAAGAGGGTGGTGGAGAGGTTGAAAGGAATATTTCCAGACCTGATGGTGCCTTTGCAGGACACTCCTCGGAGTCCCCAAGTGCTTTTCACACTGCTCTGCCTTTTCTTGAACAACTTCTGGGCATTGCCTGGTAATGGAAGTCAAAATAATTTGTTTGATGTTATTTATTCAAATCTGGGAAGGATGGTTGTGCAAAGACCAAAGAAAAATGGGTTTAGTCTGACAAATGCCAAGGGTTTTTGTTTTGTTTATAAAGCCCAAACAAACCCTTTGGGATCCTTGGCTGGGTGTATAATAGCATGAAATGCACCATTTCTTTCATTCTGCTCCCTAAAAATCTCATTTTTTATGCATTTAAAGTGAGAGTTGAGGCAAACCCAGAGTTTAGCTCTGCTGACCTATATTTATGAGGAAGGGAAGGCTTGCAAAGTGCTGCTAGAAAAGACTAGATAGTGCTGGTGGTGTAATCTTACAAAATGCACACACACACTAAGCCACTTTTGAGATTCCTCCTGTCCTTCCTGGGTGTTTGAGCCCTTTGCAGCCACATTTGGTCCATCCCTGCCATTCTTGGCCTGTGTGTTCAGCCCTCCCATCAGCAGGGAAGAAGGGGCAGCACAACAGCACTTTAGAGTAAGCAAGGAAGAGAGGTGGTGCTGAAACCCCCCCTGATCTCAGGCTTTAAAAGTGAACTTTTGCACTTCTTTTCCCCCCCTTTTTTGCTGTTGTTTTGTTTTTTAATTCAGTCCAGCCTCTCTAAAGCACACTGTAGTGGTTCTCGTGCTGCTTGTTGCATAACTGTGGCACAGATGTTATTTGTTGTAATGTTGCCTGACATATTTAAAAGAGGGGAAGGGAATTTATATCCTTTGGAGATGAATATGTGGAGCCTATTAGTCTTAAAAAAGTGTGAAGAGCTTGTTAGAGTCGAAGCTGGCACATTTCTGAAAGGCTGATCTGTGGAGTGGAGCTCTTCAGATAAAGCATGAATGTGCTTTATCTTCTGCAGTTTGGTGTGTGTGTGTTACCAGCCTGAAATCCCAGCCTGGTGCAGTGCTTCATGTTTAGGCACAGGCTCAAATATTTGTGGACCTGAGACCGAATTCAAGCCTAATATTTCCTAAAAATGTTGTCCATGATGGAGTTTTGCAGGGTAATCAGTGATGGTGCTCAGAGGTGAGGGATGTGAAGAGGGAGTACCTCGCTCAGCAAGGGTGGGACTGAATGTGTGAGTGTCTGTGTCACTGCAGCTGCAAACAACACCTTGAAACTTGATTTCTTGGGAAGGTTTGAGTGGGGGGATGGTTAGAAATACCCTGGCTTTCAGCAGAAGGCAAGAGTTGCATTCAGGCCTATCATTTCCTGGTGGAATGGGCGTGAGAACGTGAAATGGTCTCCTTTTGGTGTTTCAAACTACACTGGAAGCTTTAAAATATTAGAAATGTAAGTCAGTAGAGTGAAAATGGGAGATGCTGTTTTTCTGGGAATAGAGTATTTCAGGTGGGCCCAGATTCCTGTGAAAGGAACCCAAGACTCTTCATTTGCCAGCCCTTATTTGTGCCTGTGTGAATAATTGGGAGGAATTGAGAAGGGGCAAAAGGCACCTTCTGTCATGGAGCATCTTTTTGAAGTCCTGGATTAAAGACTTCAATAATTCAAATGATTTGTTTAAAAGAACTTGCGAAAAGACCAGGTAAACAGTTAGGAAAACAAACAGAGAAACCTGCGAGTTGTTTTCACTTGTTTCTGCCCAGGGCAAGATATTTGTGTTGCATTTTTATTTTGTTTTTGTTTTGCCCTTTGCCCTTCCCCCTTGCTGGTTTCCCTACCCCAGGAACAGGCAGAAGAAATCCTAAATCCCAGCTGTAGGAGGCAGGAGTGGCTCTGGGAATTTTCTCCCTTTCCAATCCAGTGCCACCCATGCCATGTGTGGTGCCCTGAAAACACCCCCCTCTGGCTCAACAAGGAACGGGTGGCAAATATTAGGCGAAAATAGAAGGTTGGTGCTGATGCAAGCTGTGTTTACCTTTGGAAATTCAGTTTATTAAACTCAAGGCTGCAGAACTCCAGGGATCAGTGATGCTGTGTGAACATCACCTTCTGCACCGCACAAGCAATTTTTCAAAATTACTTTTTTAATTAAAAGTTGTATCGGTTTAATGCGAGTTAAAGGAAAGTTCAGCGGCTCAGCGTTGTCTGCAACACAGCACAGACTGGGGAGGAACCTTCTGCTGCTTTTTGAAGTTCCCCCAAAGCAGTGAATGTGCATGGGGAGAGAAGGGGAATCTCCCCGAGGGCTTGGCGTGGTGGCATTTATTGATTATCAGCCCAGCTCTGCTTGGGAAGGAGCCGCTCAGCACTGAGTGGGAATGAGAACAGAAGGGAAACAAGGAGGACTGGGGGGACAGCAGAGGGAAGTCAATACAGAGCTGATTTAAATGTCAGCTGCCTGGGAGAGCTCTGAGAAAAGCTGTGAGGAGGGCTGGGGTCTAAGGCAGGACCCCTGGGCATGTGAGGGAGGGCAGGGCAGGTGCTGGGGGGCTGTATTGGAGAGGGAGGAGGGACTGCTGGCTGGAAAGGACATCAGACAATTAGTTTTGGGCCGTTAATTGGGGGAGCACATGGCTTTTGGACATGGCATTGCACGGGATTTGGGATTGGTGGGTGATCTGAGTCATGTTCACAGGGCTGTTGGTCAGCACAGCTGGCAGGGACAAGTGACACCCATTGCAGGTGTCTTTGCTGCCTCTCTATGTCGTGTTTCTGGGTGTATGTGCAGGGCAGAGTCTCTGCAGGCACAGGAGTTCTGGAATTTTATTGAGCCATAGGATATCCTGCTCCTGGGCCCAGCTCTCAATCATTTTGAATCACATTGACTTTATGTAGCCGTTTTATTTAGCCATATTTAGGCCAGAGTTGTAATTCTGTGGCATTTGTCAATGTGGGTGAATTTACATTTGGGGAGAGCTTGAACCAAAAAATCACCAATTCGCTGATGAATCCCCTGATTCTGAATTTCACAGACATTTTTAGTTTGGAAAGTTAGCCACTAATCATATGTTGTAGCAAGAAATAGCTATATTACAGTTGTGCCTGTAATAAAATTATGTTGAGCACTCTGATACAGGAAACACTCTTAGAGTCACCCTCCAAACCATGGCACTCAAGGACATGGTTTAGTGGTGGACCTGGCAGGGCTGGGTTAAGGCTTGGACTTGAACTTGGAGGTCTTTTCCAAAATCTACAAAGTCCTCAGCATTTGTAGGCAGGACTGGGTTGAGGATGATGATTGTGCTCCACCCACTGCAACCCACCAAGCTTTTCTGTTTTGTAGCCTCCTGCTTAATTCTGAATGGAGTTCAGTGGTTTTTGGCTTCAGGGGAGCGAGTGCCTCGTGCCTGTGATAGCCAGAAGAAGGCTTCAAGATAAGGCTGGAGCTGGCAGTGTTGCTCCCTCTGCTTGCTGAAACTTCTTGTCTTAACCCACTCTCAAAAAGCTGTGTCATGTACCAAATGCTTGCTCAGGCCAGTGGGACCATGAGCAAAAGCAAAGGACAGTGACAAACCCAAGGCAGGTTGGGATGTCAGGGTGTTTCTTTGCCACTCCACAACAGACAGGTATGCTGGTGTCTGTGTTCTTACCTTACCTCCTGGTTGTGCCTGGTGGTTTATTAAAAACCATCACAACTCTTGGATTTATTAAAAACCATCACAACTCCTGCACGTGCTTCTCTCCTGCAGAGAGGAAGGGAAACCAAACAACCCATGAGGAGCTGTATTTGCATTGTTTGATGCTCTTCTGAGCAGAACAACTCCCACTGCAAGATGCTTCATTGCCTTGCAGGGCAGGTCTTTACCAAGCAGATGGGGTCTGGAGCAGTGGGTTGAAGTCACTGTCTCCCTCCCCGGCATTGGCTTTTAGTTCCCAAAATGGAACAGCTGACCAGGGCAGTAGGTTTGCATTTAAAATGCACAGGAGGTGTCACTGGGGCAGCCAGCTGAGCTCTGGCCCCAGCAGAACTCTGTCCTGCTCGCCCCAATTGTGTAATGGGATTCTTAACATGGATGTGTTTGCTTCTCAGGAGAGTTGTGAAATTTAGTTAAGGTGTGAAAAGTAAGTTGAAGCAGCCTCTCAGTGCTGGGCATTATTCCTAGTGCTGCTTTAAAAACTACTTTTCTATTTCTTTTAGCAAAAATAATTCCTCCTCTGTTGGAGTTTCCTCACGTTCTTCCTGTTGCTTTTGTGCTGTATCCCCAGGCTCTTGCAGTATGCATCCTGCTTTGTAAAACGTTATATCTTAATTTTATGTATTCTATCCTGTGTTGGGGGCTCAGATTTTCAGGATGTGTGTCATGCCACAGAATGTGAGGGGAAGGCAGGAGCCCTGTGCTGCTGGAGCCTCCCCAGCCTGTGGGTCACACATGCACTGACACAGATTTGCAGGGAGGCACCACCACTGCTATTTAAAGAAGGTTTTTAGCCCAGGAGGAATCCTTGCAGCTCTCACAACATGAGCTGTGTCTCCAGAGGAAGCTGAGAAGCAGGCAGGCTAACAGGAGCAGGGAGGGATGGACCTGGAGATGGGAGGTGGCATCTTGAGGGAGGAACACTCCTCATCTCCAGCTCTGAGCTGAGGTGGTGACTGCTGGCACCTCTCAGAGCACAAACAGCTCCAGTGCAAGCACAGATGAAGGCTTTGGGGCCAGCCAGCTGTTACATCCTCGAGGGAAACAGACCCCACATGTCTCAAATTGCACACTCAAAAGTGCTGAAAAATAAGGCAGCCTTCAGAGTTGGGGCTGTAAAACTTCATGCCCTTTATGTGGCACAGAGGAGCAAGCACACTTCATTGAAAGGCTCATGATACTAGTTTCAAGATTTCTATTCCAGTAAAGAATGAAGAGATCTTTCTCCAGATTACTTGTGGCCAGGATTGATTTCTTGTCAAAAAATGAACCTCTTTTAGCAGTGTCTTCAAAAAGCACCTAAACAAGAGGGGGTAGAGTGTAGAGGAACATTGTCTGTGGCATTTAAACTTGGAATTTCTTGGAGGGGATCTTGGAAAGGGTCATCTAGGCTGAGTGTAGGGAGCACTGCAACCCTTGGGTGTGCCTGGAAGTTGGATTGAAGGTGAAGGGAGACAACAAGGACAGGAATGCTGGGAGGAGGGAGGAATTTAGTCTTGCAGGCCCAGAGAACACTGCACCATCTCCCTTACAGCTCTCACCTGAGATGCCCGGGTTACTTCCCCCTTGTGGACTCCTCCTGTTCTCCTTTGCTTGTCTCTCTGCTCAGTATCAAAGCTGCATCCCCGGAAGGTTGTCTTGCTTGTGGTATCTGAGTTCACACAGAGAAGGAGATGAAACAAGGCAAACTTGGGTCTAATCGCTCTCGTCTGATGCTGCTGCATAATGGAGATGAGCAGTACTTACATAACAGTATCCTGGGATGGTAATAGATTTAATAACCCAGAAAGGTGGGAAGAGGTTCTGAATTACCTATGAAATGGCATCTAACTAATGAAGTTTACGGGAAGCTCGTCTCTTTGAAGGAGAGTCACGTGGTAGGTGTGAGACTTCTGCATGTGCTCAGAAGGGGAAACAAAATGAAGCTGCCTCTTCTAATTGGAATAAATCTCCCATTAAAAATAAGTTCTGAGGTGCTGTTGGATTATGCCAGTTTTTCAGGGGCTTCTAGTTAGAGTCTTGTAAGAATGTAAACAACACAGACTCCTTTAGATTTAATTCTTTTTTCCCCATTGCAGATACGTTCCAGTCTTGGGGATTAGAACTCTGTATGTGCCCAATGAAAACAATCAGTTCATTAATGCTGTTTTGTCAGACCTTGCCCCCCTCTTGCCATGGTGATGAGGGACCTTAATTAGATCCCAGCACAAATGCTGGAGAGCTTGACAAAAAGGAGAAACATGGGCAGGGGGTGGAGAAACAGCGAGATGTTTTTAGCAGATCTCAGTGCAGGGAGCTGGATCCTGCAGGGGAGAGACTGGAAAGGCTGGGTGCCTTTCCTGGGAACAGAGCCTTGCTGGGGGGCTGGAGGTGGAATTGGGGCTGGCAGCTTTCTGGGTGCCAGGTCCTGCTCCCAGGTGGGCACCTGGCCGTGGGCAGGGGACAGGGAACCAGGGATGCCCCCCTGGCACAGAGGTGGCTGGGAATTCCAGATGTTCTGGGTGCTGGTGATGTTCCCCCATGGGAAAGGGCCAGATCGTTGGGTTGAGTCACGTGTTTGTGTGTTAAGAAAAAATATGTGTGTGTGTGGAGGGTTTGGAAGGGAGGAGAAGGATGAGAATTCTGAGGATTTTCATCAATGTCACCGAGTGCCAAACCGGAAGGGAGGAATTCTGATGGAGGGTTGGCTAAAACTGTTAGCTTAAAAAAGGGAGAGAGCTTTCTATAGGAAGAGAATCTCCAAAAAAGCAGGCACACAGAAACGCAGGCATTAAAACCTGGGAAATGTTGGGTTGTTCTGTTTGTTTGCTCTCCCTGGGTGCTCAGGTTACACCTCCCAAACTTCCTGCGCCGTCATTCGAGGTGGAATATTAACTTGGGCTTGGAATCCCAGCTTTTCATTAACTGCACTCCCAGTCTGAATCCAGAGGACTGTGGCTATCAGCTCTCATACCTTTGTCTCTTCTCTTGAATTACACACTGCCTGATTGGTTGTACTTCATAATTATTCCTCACTTAAATTCCCTTTCAAGAAACTAAAATGAGATTATCTCCTGGAGTCTCTCACAGGAGGTGTGTTTTTCAGGTCACAAGGCACTTGTTCTCTGAGCAACTCATTTATGAATTTATTTTTGTTTCCACGTCAGGTTCTCTGTGTTGCAGTGACATGTCTTGTGCCCAGGTGAAGATGTTTCAAGGGAAATTTATTGCATTACAAGATGATGCATAAAAGCCAACCCTGTTGTCAAGGTCTATCAGGCAGTTTAAAGCCTGGAATTGGATGTCTGTCTCGCCTAATATTTTAGAAACTTTTAAGTAAGAACAAGGTGTTACTCCTCTATTTTTAAAAATATGCCTCTGGAAAGCATGCAGCAAACCTGCCAATGCTGCAGTAAATATATCAGAGTTCAAATCCAGGTGCCTGGAGACCCAAATATTATTTAAGCAGAGTGGAGCAGGTGCTGAAGTGACAGTGTGAGAGGCAGGTGTAGCCTGGGAGTAAATGCAGTGTGAGAATGGCCTTCCTGGGATCCAGAGGTGCACTGAGGAAGCAGCAGGGGAGACTTGTGTGGAACAAGGAGGTTTTGGTGATTTGTGCCATTTGAAGTTTGCTAAGTGCATGATTTCTTCCACTGTTTCTATGTGTCTCCAGTACCCCTATTCAGAATATTTATTCAAGGTTAACAAAACCTCCTCTACAGTTCTTGCTGTTCTTCCAAAATCCAAGATTTCATTAATTTTCAATTCACCTGGAGAGCACAGTGGCCTTGGATACCCAGGACTATCCAGTATTAGCTTCTGTTCTGCAGGAACAGAAATGGGGTTCTCTTTGGAACTGAATGGGAAGTGAGGTGGTTCAGCTGAAGTTTTCCAGTTTCTTTTGCAGGCTGAGAGTGACTGGTGTAGGTTAGAAAAGTTGTGAGATAATAGTAGGGTTAACAGAGACCTTTTTGTGGCAGCTCAGTGGAAAAGCATTTCAGATAAATGCATACAAGATGACTGTAGTTTTAGTAACATTGATAAAATTAGACATAAAGGTAAAGGAAGGAGAGGAAACTTGAAGTCTTCAGGTGGCTGAGTTGAAGGAGTGAGGATGGTACCACTGCCTGCCACTTAATGGGACCTCATTGGAAACTGGTAACCAGGTTTCCCTGCTCCATAAACCTGTGGTCCCCAAAATTACTGTCAGATAAATGTTCCTGCAGGAAGGAATCCTATAAACCCATGCTTTGATGGATTATTGCACTGATAGTTGTAAATAACACCATTAAAATGAGCCCTTTTCAGGCAGATGCTTCAGGAAGAGAGAATTGGAGCATCTGTCCATCTTTAGGGGTCTGGTTCTTACAGGATTCAGTGGAAGGTCTCAGAGGGTCTGGAGCTGTCCTAGGAGGGGCTGCTGGTGTGGTGTGAGCCAGGTGAAACCAGAGCAGCATGTTTGGGAATTATCTGTATTGTTTTGGCAGCCACAGATTCCTTCTGTGGAGCTGGACATCTTGGAGTTCTGGGGGAAGAGGCAGGGGGAGGACAAGCCTACTGGAGACCTTAATCTTGAGCTGGAGTCACTTATGCTCTGTATTTTGGAAGGAGTCAAGTGAATGTGTCCCTCCTTGCTGTTGGTGCCCTTCAGCAGCTCCTGTGCCTGCTGGGGTGGGACAGGTGGGAGCAGGGCACCAACTGGCTCACCCACTTGGGGTGGACTTGCTTTGGGACTGCTGAGGCTCCTGTTGGAGCAGGAAATGCACAGGCAAGGCATTAAATGGTGGGATTAGGTGATCTAGGGGGTTTGGTCCTAAATCTTGATTTATTTTTATTTTTTAAGTTGGTGTTCCTGGTGGTTGTCCATGTTATCTAAGAGATTTTATATCTTGCCAAGTCAAAACGTTGCAGGAGAGTTTTTGAAATGACCATTGAAGCTCAGATTTGGAGTTCAAACTCAAACCTTTGCTAATTGCCCCTGGTGGCTGTCGTGTCTGTGTGCAGGCACCTACAGAGAGCAAAGTGGAAGTGCCAAAATGCCCAGTGCTCTGTTCCCCAGGGCAGCAGGAGCACAGGCAGGGGCAGGGCCAGCATGTGGAAGGTGAGACACCCTTGGGTGAAGGAGTTAGGCTGAGGAACCCTCTCTGTAATCCTTCCTCTGGGTTCCACCTCCTCCAGCTAATTATCGAGATGAGTTGGTAGTGGTGAGCTTGATGTGTGTATAAACAGTAGAAACAATAAAAACAGTAAAGATCTCTTTGCAGATCAGGCATTAAGGAGACCTGGTTATTTTCTGGCTCAAAGCAGGTGTCAGTTCCCTCTCCTGTCCACACTCCCCTCGAGGGCAGTTTCTCTGCAGGTGTGAGTCCTTTCTGGACTGCAGGAGCTCTGGGGGAATGTGTGGCCACACCAGTGGAGAGATGTGTGTGGGAGGAGTCCTTGGGGGCCTGGCAAGTGCTTTTACACTTTCTCTTGAGCTAATTGTCGAAGCCTTACATTAAAAAATGAAACCTAATGGAGGATGGAGTGAGTTGAGCAGTGTGTTTGCAGTGAGTCTGTTTGAGGTGTCCATTCCACAGCTCGAGGGTGTTCCCTTGAGAGGGTCTCAGCCTGTACTGAGGTGTGTCCAGGACCACAACTGTAGGAGAAGGGATTGAGGGCCTGTGGAGATGATACCCAGCTTGTTTGGTGCTGGATCAGCAATTCCAGTCAGGGCCTAGAAGTCACTTGCCAGAAGTGTGTGTTTGACCCCCAGTGAGGTGGTGGCAGGAGGAGTGACCACTCACCTTCTGCCCTGTGCTGCTGCTCTGTCTTCTTTCCAGCCCTCCTGGGCAGAGAGGGAGAGCAGCAAAAACCAATTGGGGGTGATAGGCTGTGCCTGAAGGAGGTAGGCTGTGCTTTCAAGGAGAGGCAGAGTGAGTGGTGGTGGTTCTGGAGTGGCACAGCTCGGGAAGTGCCACCCAGTTCCAGTGGCTGTGCCATTGCTGGAACATCAGGGAGATCCATGCAGGGCTGGGTGGGCACATGGGCCTGGAATGGGGCTGGCAGGAAAGCTGGGGCACTGCCTGGCTCTGTGATTTGTCTCCCTGGCTTCCCCTGCCTCGTGCCCTTTGTGCTCCTGGCACGGGGGCAGCACCTTCGGCTGCAGGTGGGGATGGGGATGCAGGAGCTGGCGAGGTGCTGAAGTGACCTGAGATGTCGCTCACCCAGGCCTGCCTGCACCCCCCTTCTGCACAGTGCAGCAGTCTGCAATGTTGGGAATGTATGGAATCTATCTATATCTATATATATATGCACACTCCATAAAACTCCTTCCAGCCTGGATCTTTGCTCGTGCAGCTCCCCAGAGTTTGTGGTTGCTTCAAGCAAGGAACGCAGCGACACTTGGAAGTGCACACAAATGTTCAAGAAATTAAATCAGCAAGACAAAAGTGGTGCCATGGAAGGGGGGCAGGAGGAAATAAAAAGGTTGTAAAGAGCTTGATTCCAAGCAATTTATAAGCAGATGTTTGGAGCATAAGTTTTTCCTTGTGTTCACGGGGAAGTTTCTGTTTTCCTCTTGCTTCTCGCCTGATGACAGAGTAACAACACAGCTTTCAAATCTGTTGGGAACCGATTCCTGCACACTTTGCACTCCTTAAGAATTCTTTTTGGAATATGTAGAAGTTTGCCACGGAAATATCATGCCTGTGAAATTGTGTGCAAGTGCTAAACACTCCTGGTATCTGTCAGATTTAGCCAGTCCTGCTGCAAGAACAACACTGTGGCCCTGTTAGGTACTGGTGATGTTCATCAACAAGTCTTTTAATCCTTTTGTCACAGAAGGGTGAAGGGAGAGGAAGAAGGTGGTGGTGCACTTGTGTAAAGGTGCTCAAGGAGCTCCCTCCCCAGGGATGGCAGTGAGGGTGGTGACAGTAGGGCTGCAGAGGTTCTTTAATGTGGCCAGAGGAGCTCGTGTGTTCCTGTCAACTCATGAGGTGCAACCAGGTTCCCTGGAGGCTGCTGGAGAAGTGGCCTCTTCCCTGGAATAGGACCTGGTGGGTGTTCATCCAGGGATTGTGTGGAAGTGATTTCTATTTCTATGCTCTGGGAAAACCTGAAGCAATGGCAGCTACAGGAGCCACTGCAGTTGGGTCTGCCCCATCCCTGGAAGTGTCCAAGGCCAGGTTGGACGGGGCTTGGAGCAACCTGGGCTGGTGGGAGGTGGAACTGGATGGGCTTTGAGGTCCCTTCCAACCCAGGACAGGGCTTGGAGCAACCTGGGCTGGTGGAAGGTGGAACTGGATGGGCTTTGAGGTCCCTTCCAACCCAGACCACCCTGGGATTCTGTGCTTGTCTGATCTGTGTAAAATTGCACGTGCACTTGGAACTTAAAGTCTTCTGCAGTTGCACACCAACTTCTGATCTCCAGTGGGGAATGCAGGCACTGAGGGGGTTGTTAATCCAGGCTGGGGTTTCCTGGAGTTGCTGGAAGCTAATTAGCTCTTGCCCCAAAATATGCCTTTTCAATGGCCTGGTTGGACTGGTTAGCAGTTTAATGTGGCGGTAACAAAGACCTAAAGTTCTGATTATTCTTGTGGAAGTGGGAGAAGATGTTTCTGGTATGTGGTGGTGTAGCTGTTTGGTTACTTTGCAGCTCGTCCCAGGAGCCAATGGAATAAAAAAGAATGAGAATCCCACTTTTGCTGCCCTGGATATGTAAGGGAGAGCAACCTTATCCCCAAATTCCCTGGCTAAATTTGGCTGGAGCTTTTCCCTGCTTCCTAAACTCCCCATTATTGTTTTAAGGACATGTATTCAGTATTCTTGATGCCTGTCCTAAAGCTGCAGAGCATTTCTGTAAAACATGAAATGCCTTGTGACACTTGCCATTTCTTTCTACATGTACGACCTCTGGAATATCTCCAAAGCTCTGGAAAAGAATGAGATTTTCAGTAATGGCTACAGGCATTAAGGGCACAAATACTGTGGAGTATCAGTGGGATTTATGCTCCTAAGTTGCTGGAAATGCTTTTGAAAATCACATCCAAAATGAATCATTAAGAACAAGATATGCTGCTAATGTTTTTTTTTTTTAAAGCAGATGTGTGGTATAAATGAACAATAAAGTGAAAGGTGCTTTATAATGTTATTCTTGTGGAAGAATTGTTAAATACATAATTATTACAAACAGCTGAATTTTGGAGAGCTTTCTTGTCAGGATTGCAGTTTGGTGGGTTGATATTCCTCCAGCTCTAGGCAGAAACCAAGGGACTGAGATTTGAGGGCAGAACTCCTTTACTCTGTTGTTAATCAAGGAGAAATTTCTATATATTCCTACTGAGACAGGAAAATATCCCTGGTTCCCAAGAACTGTTCTAGTACACTGATTGTTAAATGTAAATGAGAGCCTGTCATTAAAATCCATAGATTCACAGTGCTAAATGACAAAGTGCAGTTACCACATCACTTAAGACACCATTCTTTTCGTTTTAATATCTTGCAGGTTTGTTTCTGTGGGCTGGGGGGGGTTCCACTGCTGGCTGTTGTGTCTGATGGTTTCTGGGATTTTGGCTTGTGGCTGTTGTTTCTCCAGTGGAAGTTGTTTGTCCACTGATCCTTCAACCTCCTGCAGGCAGGAGATGGGCTGGTGCTCCACGAGCAGCTTTCTCCTGCCTTTCTTCTCACAGGACCCAAACTGTCTTTTTTTGATGTTCCACGTCTTCTAAAAATGCACCATTTTTCTGATTTTCTCTCTAGATGCTGTTATTTGGATGGCATTTGCTGAACTCTCTTTCTGAAGAGGTGGTGATTCCTCTGGGAATCATCTCCTGTGTTTTACCTGTGCCCAGCTTCTTATCATGATGGGGCTGGGCACTCCTGTTAGCAATTGTAGATACAGATTTCAGCATATTTCACAGAACTAAGTATGTTTTGTGGCCTGTAGCCAGGCTGACTAATTCTGCTTCCTCCAGAAAAATACACATATTTAGGATGTGCCTAAAACGTCCCTTTAGTGACTCAGTGCCGTTTCCCTGAGGTCAGGCTGCTCTAAGTGGGCGAACAAAGGTGTTCCGGTGTGAGAAAATTCGGGACCAATTTTTCCATCTGTCTTTGCCCTCCTGTTTTTGAGCCTGCCTTTGGTGGCAGCTGCTCCCTGTTCCAGCCAGGGGGGCTTGTTTGGTGTGGCCCTGCTGGCTGGGCTCCTTCCCATCACTGAATGCAAAAGTTTATTTATTTCTTAAATAAACTCCTCAGGTCTCTGCTTTCTGTAAAGAATCATCTCCTGGGCCAGCATTGTTGGTGCAGAGAGGAAACAGGGACCAGCTCTGGCCTTGGTCACTCTGCTGGATGTGGAATGGTTGGGTTTGCAAAGGGCTTCGTTTGTGGTTGCTGGTTTTTATTTGTAGAGCTGATTGCAGATTCCTACAGGCAATTCTCAGAAATAAGGATACTCTGGGAAGGTTTTCCTCCCCTTGTGTGGAGCTTTGCAAGGTGTGTGTCTCTGAGCCATCACTGCAGGCAGGGGAGGGCACACAGCCCATCCTTGGGGTGCTGGGGCAGCTGGGCTGGCTGGGCCTGCCACTCCTGCCCAGTTTGCCCCAGTAATTCCATGTGGGAGCCCCAGCATCCCCCCTGTGATTCCATGTGGGAGCCCCAGCATCCCCCCTGTGATTCCATGTGGGAGCCCCAGCATCCCCCCTGTGATTCCATGTGGGAGCCCCAGCATCCCCCCTGTCATTCCATGTGGGAGCCCCAGCATCCCCCCTGTCATTCCATTCAGGAACCCCAGCATCCCCCCTGTCATTCCATTCAGGAACCCCAGCATCCCCCTGCCAGCTCCCACATCCTCCTGCCAGCGTGCTAATTGCCTGGCTTTTTGGGCATGGCAGAGCTGCCTTGCACAGGTGGGTTTAACACATGCCCCAGGTCTGAAGGGGAATTCTTCATTTGTTTGGGCTTTTTTAGCCTAAGTTAGGTTTGGAATGGGAAGCCATTAAGGGATAAAAGCACCACACATGCCCGTAGAGGTCAATTTAAGTGGTGCAGCAGCACAAAAATACACAAAGGGCCGATGTAACAAAACCTAATCGGCTTTAGCTTGAGGGTTACCAGAGCCCACATCTTGCAGATTGCTGCTATCACTTACCTTCTCCAGTTCAGCACTGGGTTTTATTGCAAGTGAAGCACAATATTTGTACCTATTAGCCTTCGAGTTTCCCTTTTAGCTCCCTCCCCATAAAGCAAACTGCAGCATTATTATTAAACTGTTCTCGGGGCTAAACACTGAATGTCATTCATGTCTGTGTTTATTAATAAAGAAGGAAGAGGGAGAAAGGCTTAGCTTGTCTGCTTTGCTTGACTTGCATCAAGGATAACTTGGGAAGAGAGCGAGCTTTCAATAAGTATTCAAAATTGCATAATGAAAAGGTTCTGGAAATAATTATAAAAATCAGACTGAAATCACTTTGGAGAATTGTTGAGGGTTTTTGGTGTTTTTTTTTTTTATTTTTATTTTTTTTTTACATTTCAATTGGCAATGAAGTGTAATGAAGACAGTCAGAAATAACCCCTGCCGCCCACGCAGGGTATATATAGAGCTTGTATTTACTCTGCTGTGCAAGCATCTCCTGCAAGATGGCACATTGAAATGGGAACAAAACAGCACAGCCCCGCTCCTGGATGCCGCAGTGCTGCTCGCAGCTCACCAGCACTTGGAGAGGGGAGCACATGCTGTGTGCATGCATTAGCTCTGCCACGGGCCCCTGGCACCTCAGCCACCCTGCCAGGGCTGGGGGCACGGCCTCAGGGCATCCTCCTCCTCCTCCTCCTCGTCCCAGGGCAGTTTGCCAAAGGGCAGCCAAAACCAGCTGGTTTGGTGGAGAAGGATGGAACTTCCTGAGCTCTGCTCTGTGGGGACAGGGGCAGCACCCAGGGAAGGGCTGGGGATGTGTCAGGGCAGGGTCAGGGGGGATCTCAGGGAAAGGTCCTTCCCCCAGAGGGTGGTGGGCACTGACCAGGCTGCCCAGGGAATGGGCACAGCCCCGAGGCTGCCAGAGCTGCAGGAGGGTTTGGATGATGGGACAGGGACAGGGGGGATTGGGGAGGTGTCCTGGGCAGGACCAGGGGGGAGTTCAGTGACCCTTGTGGGTCCTTCCTTCCAATTCTGTGATTCTGTAACATCCAAACTTTCCATGTTCTGCAGTGGATGTTGCCAGGTGTGTGAGCAGAGCACACCCCAGGAGTTCATAGGAACCCTTTTGTGCTGCTGATTTGCAGCTGGGGTGATGATGATGATGATGTTTTGGCTGTGATGGGTACCTGCAGGACATGGTATCTTAAATCATTGTAGGTCTTGCAGGGCATTGCTTTGCTCTCCAGCACCAACATTCCAGTGGCACATTTTATTTACTTTTCGGTTGAAGTTTTTTCCTTCCCACCGGGAAATTGTTTCCAGTCCTTGTAGATGTGGCTGTGACCTTCAGGGTGTAATCTCTTAATTAATTTTGTACTGAATATGCAGCATATTGAGATGGGAGCTTTAGAGACTCAGCTCAGAGCTTGTGTTAACTCTGAAATCAAATGCATCAAATTTGGGAAGAGAAACCCAATTGTAAGTAACCGACCTCTTCCAACTTCCCCTGCTCTTTCACCTCAAAAAATGTCATCTTGCCTGGATTTGCATGTGCTAATTTCACATGAGAAGCAGTTGGAGCACCCTGGAATGAACGTTTTGACATATTTCCTTTCACATTTGCCATACTTGGGTATACCTCTGCGAGAAATGCCTTGCAGAATTTTTGTATCCGAGGTTATAAAAATTGGTTTAAATGCTGGCAATTAATTCCCAGCTAATGCTTTCAGCACGAGTTGCTCTGGCTGAGAAGTTCAGGCAGGAGTCGAATCTCAAGTTGGAGTTCCTTGTGTTCCTGCCTTCCTTCCATGACCTTCTGAATATTGGGGGAGAGCTGGTAGAAAGGTTTGGGGGTTGTTTTGGGTTTGGTTTTGGGTCCTGTGGTGAGGCTGGGTTTTGGATTTGGATTTTCTTTTACCTTTTGGTTGAGACAATGAAAAAATTAGCTTTGTAGGCAGCCAAAACGTTGCTTTCAGGCTGCAATGCTGTGGCCTCCCATGTCATGTGTTCTCCCTCTAATTAAAAGTGAGTGTTCCTTAAGAGTGTAGGTATGGGAGAGAGGAAGAAAACAGTCTGTGTGGCTATTTGTTGGCAGCAGCTCCTCTTTGCAGAGGGATGTCATCACCTCCAAAATTTGGTGCTTGTAAGAAGGCTTTTTTACCTCCCAGTGCGGCAAGAAATATTTAAAAGCAGCAATCCTGAGAAAAGATCATCAGGGTTCTTGTATTTTTCCCAGCTATTTTTGTGAAGATGCTGGTACAGGAACATCCCGAGTTTTTCCTGTTCTGTATAGATTTTTTCACACAGCTGCAGCAAAGAACAAAGGCTTCATGTGGGGAAAAAAGCATTATTTGTAAATTCTTATGGGGAGGCTGGGGCAGAAAGAGTTGAATTTTACTTCCCAGTCCTGTGAATTTTAATGGCTTTTAAAAATCTGATTGGCCTTTTATTTTATAATCTTGAGCAGATAGTGTCATATAATATCAACAATCAAATTAAACTACTATTTTCTCTCTGTGCTTTTCATCAATGATGAATTTTTGATGTGGAAACTCTTGAAGAGATGAGTTCACAGTAGCTTAGATGTGCATTGCAGTGCCATGATTTGTTATTTACTGATTCCACTTGGTGGGTTTGTTCTCTTTTTCCCCTCTCTACAATATTTTTATCTTCATTTATTTGGCCAGTACTGAAATTAGTGCAATAGTCGGTTTTCCCTTGCAGAAAACCTCAGAGGACAAGAAGTGACATTAAAACCCCAAGGGGTGGCAGAGGGGGAACCCAAAGGGGTGGCAGAGGGGGAACCCAAAGAGATGGCAGAGGGACCCCAAGGAATGGCTCTGCTCTGCATCTGTAGCCAGTGCAGCTTTGCAGCAATAGAGATTTCTGGATATACATTGATTTATGAATGTAGTAAAAGTGCATCTGCCTTGCCTTCCTTGGCATCTACTCTGGGGCTGGTTACAATGCACTGGGGAGGGGGAACAAACCAGAACAGAACATTCCCAGTGGGATCCTCAGGCCCAGTCTGGCATCCTCTGAGAGCTCTGTGCTCCAGACAGGGCTGCAGTGCCCTGAGGTTTTAGGGCTGTTGTCCTGCCCCAGGGGAGATGGAGGAGCCCAGACCAGAGGAGGAGATGCTGAGGATGCCCCCCATCCCCTGGATCCCAACCCCATCCCCTGGATCCCAACCCCATCCCCTGGATCCCAACCCCATCCCCTGGATTCCCCCATATCTCTGGATGCCCCACTATCCCCTGGATGCCCCACTATCCCCTGGATGCCCCACTATCCCCTGGATGCCCCACTATCCCCTGGATGCCCCACTATCCNCTGGATGCCCCCATCCCTCCTCTCTCCCCTCCTCAGCCCTCTCTCCCGCTGGTCCCCGTGGGGCAGGTGGGACTGGCTGGGTTCCCCCCTGCTGCCCCCGGGGCTGATCCCCCCGAGAAGGCAGGAAAGCCGCGCAGCCCCAGGTGGATGTTCAGCCCCGCTCCCCTCTGTTGGTGCGGGCGTTTGCAGAACATATGGAATGTAAGAATCACCCTTCGTGCCGTGAGATCCCGGCACATTCGCGGCATATCAGGGGGAGATGCTTTTAGAGCGGCTCTTAACCCTTCAGTGGCTGCATTTCCATCGCACCGAGACACATGGGGTGGGTTTTTTGTGATGCAATTTTGTTTTGGGAGTGTGGTTGGATTTTTGGTTTGGATGTTTTTGTTGTGCTCTGGTTTCTGTTGTTTGTTTTCGGGTTTTTTGTTTTCAGAGCGAGTCAGTGGGAAAATATGTGGGATCACTTGTAATTCTTGGTTTTTGGGGCCTTTTGGGGATGAGTTGAGTTTGTCTTTGTTAAGCTTTGGCCCACGTTTCAATGACAAACTTCTCAAGTGAGGAATTGTTGGCCAGACTGACCTTTCTGCAGCCACTGGGGGATTCTTTTACCCCATCACTAAGCACTGGCTGGCTGGATTTGAGCACCACTTTACTCACCTCTACCTTCCTTGTACCTCTAAAAGTTTAATATTTCTATTTTTTCTTTTCTTTTTGTATTCTCAGACTTACTGCACCAAGCATAAATATTTCAGGTTGTGTTTGCATGCCTTCCTTACCACTGCACTGCTATCCTTAATAAATAGATCAAAATAGTTGCCAGAGTTGCTTGTTACTCAGATTTTAATTACTAATATAAATACTGATCTTTTCAAGTTTAACTCTATTAAAAAAATCACCAAGACAGTGTTGATTACATGAAAATGGTGGAATTGAAGCCTGTTCTTATGGCTATAAAATGCCATATAAGCTCACAATAAACAGGTTTTTTGGAAATGTCTCCCTACCTTGAAAATAGCCAATAGACTTGTTTATGAACAGGAGATTTTTTTGTTTGTGTCTCCCACCCTACAAACCCACGGGATCAGGAATCTGTAACTGCAAAACATCATCTCCTTGTTGTTTTGACACAAGCATTAAAATCTGTGTGTGATTAACACTTGGGTTGTTTTGGAAAGCAGATCCCAGAGGGAGATCCAGGGCTTTGGGGGTTTTTTTTGGTGCTGAATTCCAGGTTAGAACAGACCTCCCAAACATGGATAAGCAAGTTTGTAATGCTGTGGAAACAGAGCACTGAGTGCCCCTGAGCATCTTGGTGGAGGTGCAGCCATCCCAGCAATTGAATGCTGTGCTTGAATTTTGGGTTTTGACCTTCCTGCCAATCCCACCTCGCTCTGACACTCAAATATTCTATAACTCCATGTTGCCTTGGCTCAGTTTCCTTTATCTCTGCAAATCTTTGTTAGCCCAAGATAAATTTTATTCCAGGACTGTTGGCACCTGTGTGCCAGGTGCCTCAAGCTGGACATCCTGACATGCTGCTGGTACCCTTGGGTCGGGTCCTTTCCCCTGGGAACAGAGAGGTCTTGGCTTTTACCTGTGGTTTTCCTGGTGCTTTGGGAACAAACCCCTCTTCCTGATGGGAAGTGCAGCAGGGTGCTCTGGAGCTCCTCTTTTCCACACTGCTGGCTTTTGGAAAACGACACCTATATAAAAATAGTTCTGCTTGCATCCTATTAGTGGGGCTGGTTTGGTGGTGGTTGGTTATTTTTTTTGAAGCTCTGAAGGAAAAGCTAATGGTGCCAACTTTGGGCGAGGTGGAGCCGTAGTGGATTTGGGATGTTCTCTTCCCTCCCCCGGCCTTCCTCTCAAAAGAGCTTGAGCAGCAGCAGCTCTGGAGGCTGCAGCCCATTCTTAAGGACAGATTCCCCCAGCCTGGAGTGCAGTTCCCAGGGAGGTGAGTCAGGGGGGTGGTTCCAGCCCCGTCCGGTGCTGAGCCCAGAGAGGGAACCCCCGGCTGAACTCACGGGACACACATGGGGGATGTGGGTGTGGGATGGCACCCAGTCCTGCAGGGGTGCCAGGCTGTGGAAGGGGGGTCTGCTCTGCTGTCCTGCTGGAACTCTGCTCCCAAACCCCTTTTGTGGCCCTTGGCACAGCCTCACACCTGGATTTTGGCAAAGGTCACTTGAATAACTAAGCATTGCCCTAAGAAGTGGCCCCAGTGTCCCCTGCTAGTGCTTCTGAGGCTGTGGGAAATAGCACTTGGTTGTGTTTTGGGTGTAATCTTTGTTTGGTGAACACTCTTTAGGCTCTGAGCTGGCAGGGAGTGGTGTCTGAGCTGGGCTGGGTGGAGGTTTGGGCAGTGCCAGTGGTGCCCACACTTACCTGCCCTTCCTCTCTCATGCTGCTGCCACTGCCAGTGCTGGCATTCCAGGGGTAATCCTGCCTCATTTCCACTGCCTAAAGTGGTGATTGGCCTTTTCAGTTTTGACATTATTGATAACAGATCAAGTGTATTGGCATTGCATCTGCAATGGTAAAAGTTTTTAAAGGATAACAAAAGAGGGGCTCAGCTTATGGCAGAGGCTCATCATGGAATGGGTAAGGTTGGAAAAGACCTTTAAGATCAAGTGCACCTGCCAGCCCAGCACCACCACCCTGTTCACTACTGGACCATGTCCTCAAGTGCCTTATCCACTAATTTTGTCAAGAATTCCAGGGGTGGTGACTCCACTGCTGCCCTGGGAAGCCTCTTGCAGTGCCCTAAACCCTTTCCATGCAAAACGTTTTCCTGAAATCCAGTCTAAACTTCCCCTGGTGCAGCTGGAGACTTGTCTCATCACTTGTTCCCTGGAAGCAGAGCCCGACCCTCCCCTCTGGTCCCACCCTCCTGTCAGGGAGTTGCAGAGCCAGAAGGTGCCCCCTGAGCCTCCTTTTCTCCAGGCTGAGCCCCCCCAGCTCCCTCAGCCCCTCCTGCTGCTCCAGCCCCTTCGTCCCTCTCTGGGTACCCTCCAGCCCCTCAGTGTCATTCTTGTAGTGACTGCAGGGCTTGAGGAGCCTCACAGTGCCCAGCACAGGGAATGATCACCCCCTGGTCCTGCTGGCCATGCTGATTCTCATCAATCAGCACTGATTGCTGTGCACTTGGGAGGATTTTCAGACCTGTGAGTCCTTGTGCTGTGTGTGTGCCCGGACTCCACGTGCAGGGACGAGAAGTGGTTTGGGAAGCTGTTTGTGGTGTTGGACATGGCTGTTTTCAGATCACTCCCCCCCTGCTTTCAGAAGGAACAGATCCTGGGAGGGGGAGAGCTCCTCCAGGGAGGAGAGCTCCTCCAGGCTCCAGCAGCGAGGGTGGCAGTGGGGATGGAGAGGAGAGGAAGCCAGTTTTGTCCCCTCTCCTGCATTGCTCTGCCAGATGGGACTCCCAGACCAGCACATGGTGCCTTTCTATGCCTGGTGCCCCCTGGGGATGATGGTCCCTCCCCGTGGGACACGCCAGTCTCCCTTTACACGGTTGTCCCCCTGTATCCATGAGCAAAAGGGTGTGGATTCTGCTGTTCCTGGAACGTGGATCTGTGAAAAGCATCAGCTGGAGCCGGGGCTCGTTACGTGTTTCTCTTTCTGGCATCACCGAAGGATCAGGGACAGAAAGGTGGGACCATCAGAAGTGGCAGTGAGGCAAACAAGGTGTCAGTGCCAGGCTGGATGTGGGCACCTAGTGGTCCCTTTGTGTGCATCCCCCCTTGGCAGCACGTCCTGCTGCTCCCCCAGCCCCTGCCCAGACAGGTGTGGTGGCTCAGGTGGGACGTGCCGTGGTGCAGTGGCAGCCACACCATAGCTGGGGACCCAACTGGGGGGTTCTTCTCGGAGATATTGTTAATTAAATTTTTTATGAGGGAGCCGAGGCACACCAGCAGCGATCTCCTTTCAAGCAGAAATGTAGCAGGCAGCTCCCAAAGAGACCTCATCTGCTCTCTTCTCTAGGAAAATCAATTAGTGTTATGAATGTGTGATAGCTGCTTGCAAATCTGGCGTGATGGAGAAGTCTTTGCACCTCGGAATAGTCAAAGGAGGGATGTGTGTCTTGCTCCTCCTTTCTTCCCTGCTCCCTCCCCTCCCATGGCTGGGGGCGTGCACGGGAACTTGCTTTTTGTTCAGATACTTCAAGTTTTTCTAAGTTATTTTTTTTTTTAAGAAAAAAGCAGCACAGAGTTGCTCTGCTTGACAAGGAGGATTTGTAAATTAAGACATCCGTGCTTTGATACTTCCTAACTCCATGAGCATCCCCAGCTATGGCATTGCTGGGGCAAATTCTGCTTGCCTGTTTTCTAAGCAGCACATTTTACTTAGTGAGTGACCCCTGGCACAAGGCACAGACGTGGCATTATCGTTGATTTTGTCACAGGGCATCCATTTGTGCTTCTGCATAAATGTTTTTTAACTTCTCTCTCTCTGCAGTGCAAACACGGTCTCCTTGTTGCCTGTGTGTTTGTTTTGGGAACTTCCTATCCAAACTTCAACTCTGATTTTATTTCCCCCCTCTCCTTATTTCTATCCAAGCAGAGCTGCACGCTAAAGAAGAAAAATCTCATACTTGTATGCTAAAATGCTTAATAGCTGTGTGGCAGTTATAGACAAAAGATCATTTCCTCAGTGTGACAGTGTTAGTGGAGTAAATGACTCCAACCAATTGAAAAAGGTGAGGCTTGCAGTATATATTTTGCCTAAGCCTTTATTTTCCATTGTTGCTGATACAATATTTGACATCTGGAATATGCTTTCAGGAGACTTTTCTAAACAAAGTGTATTAAGAAGAAAAGGAGGGATTAATCTATGAAAATATCAAAGTTGCTTTTGAAACCACCTTCCCCAAAATGTGCAAACCAGAGCAGCAATTTGCTTTTTTTAACCTGGGATACTGAAATTTTGCCACTGCTGTTCTACTTTCCTGTCACTCTTTTGTTCCCTCTCTGACAGAAGTGACTTTCACCCATGCAAAATGTATGATTGCACAGGTTTGACCTTTCCAAACTGCTCTGCTCTTTCCCCCTGCTCAGGCCTTACACAAATAGCAGAAATTCACTGCTCTGCCTCTCCTGGTTCCCACCTCCCAAACAAGGCACCCCCAAACGGATCTGGGCACATCCCAAATACCCCCCAAATATTCCCAGGCCTGCAGTCACCCTGCTGAGACCTCTGGGAGCAGGAGAGGAGGAAGGGGATTAGTTGTGGGTTCCTCATTTGCACAGTTGGTCCAGCACGAGCACCCAGCCCGTGGCTCCATGGAAGGTCCTGCTCCAGGGGTGGCACCTTCCCCTGGCACAGTGTCCCTGTCTCAGCTCTCCCTGTGCCACCCAGGGCACTCTGGCTGCTTGGGGAATTCATGGGCATGGCTTTGGAGAGGGCAAAAGGGCTGTCCTGGCATGTGGGCAGAGGCAGGTTTTGGGTTGTTCTGGGAGCAGGGCTGGGGAGGAGGGAGCTGGGACCACTGGCTGCCATCCCTCCTGCTCTTCTCCTTGTCTTCACTCCAGATCTTTTCTTCTTTTCCCTTCTTCTTTTTTCCCCTTGTCCCTCCTTGTCTTCATTTTTCTGAATTCTTTCCTTCCCCCCTGTGCCCCATCACCAAAGTCCTCTGCACAGCTCTCGTTTTGGGCCAGCCCACTGGAGGTGCTGTTTGGGTTTGCTAAACACCCTTTGCACTCTTAATATCTCAGGGACCCTGAGCTGTCCTGACAAGGACTGCACACTCCTTTTTTGCATATATACACCTGGCACTGCAGGCTCCTGCTGCTCTTTGGTTTCTAGGCATTCCCACAGATTTGTGGATAGCAGCTCTTGGCATTTAATCCATGTCAGTGTCTCTTTTTTTATTCTTCTTCCCCCTTTTCCTAAGTTTTGCAGGTGCATGAACAGTCTCAACACCTTGCTGCAGATGACTGGATTCCCACAAAATGATCCTTAAAGCTCCTTGTCTGCAAAAAAACCAAAAATTAATTCAGGATAAGTTAAACAGCAATTTATCCTCATGATATTCCTTTGAAAAAGTGGTTTTGGAAGTGTTTTAGCTGCATGGGATCTTCCTGTTCCCAAAACCTTGAGGAAAACCATTCTGGATGTATTTCTCTTGTGATTTATTGAGCAGACCCTTCCAAGCATGTGTGCTTCCCTGCTGCAAGGAGACAGGCTGGGGATGCCTGTGTTTTATCCCAGGGGATGGACAAGCTCTCTGCCTGCTTTGCTGGCTGTGGCTGGGAATGTGGCAGCTCCTGGTGGCAGAGGTGCCACCAGTGCTGTGCCAGGCAGGAAAAAGGGAGTGCAGGCAGCTCAATGGCAGGGGGGGAACTCGTTTCCAAAGGAAGTTTGGTGGGAATCATAATGTCCTGGTTTTCACAAATATCTCTGCGCTCTGGATTTCATCCTGGAGCCCAGGCTGGGTCTGGAGCTGGGTTCAGCCAAGGCTTTCTGCTGGTTCCCTGCTGGGGCATTGCCCTCTCCAGGCCCTGGGTGTACTTGCTGCTGGCAGCTTGAAGGCTTTAAGCTGTGGCTTCTCCCAGTGTACAAACCCAACTGGTGCAGGCGGATCTCATTTTCAACTCGTGCCTAGTTTTGAGACATTTAGATGGAAGCAGAGTATTAATGATCCAGTGGCTGTTCCCCACCAGGGTACCACACATTTCAAAGTCCTCCAGGCTTCTGAATTTTGTATGGAGGCAGGTTGAGCACATCTTTAATTGAGCTCACAGGAGAAGCAGGAGAGCATGGTGTGTCTTTGGGAGGGGAGCTTTATTCTGGGCTTTGTGTCTGGGGGAAATGGAAACACACTCAGCAGCCTCCTTTCTCTTCTGCTGGTGTTACTGCCTGTATCAATAAGGAGGCAAAGAGAGGTGTTTGCAAAGCCTGGTGTGATATTTAGTTTTACCTTTTCCTGAGGTTTATCTTTAATTAATTATGTTTATTTTTGTATGGAGGAAATAGTGATGACAACATGTGCGAGGAGTGCTGGTGCTCTACAGGGTCCTGCCCCTGGAGGGGTACGTGGCTGTTGCCCCATTCCTGGGATCACCTACTGGGGTGACCATAAAATACACCCTTTTCCTTATGCTCAGGTGCATCCTTTGAGGTTTCTGGAGTCACCACCACATACCTACAGGCTCTGAAATGATTTTGGGGAGCAGAAGGTGAGGGGGTGTCTTGCTGTGCTTTCAGCAAACCTGTGCCCTGGAATGGATTTATCACGAGCTCAGGCCTGTTGCATGCACTTGGTTCAGGAGATGTTGACGTGGGACTCTGTTGTTCAGTCTGTTTCGTGTCTTACTGATGCCAGACATGTTTGGGTAATTTAGTGATTTTGACTCTTTGACTTCTTTATCCTTAAAAAACCAAAAAAAACCTTCTTACCCAGAAAGCCCTTCAACACCTACGTCAAAAGAAAACATTTTGCAGAGAGGATCTCTTGGAATTCCCTCAGTTCTACAGTTTATATTAAACAACCCAGTATTTCATGGAGTCAGAGAACATCCTGATCCCACAGAATCATCCAGTCCAACTCCTGGCCCTGCCCAGGACACCCCAACAATCCCCCCCTGTCCCACTGCCCAAACCCTCCTGGAGCTCTGGCAGCCTTGGGGCTGTGCCCACTGCCCTGGGCAGCCTGGTCAGTGCCCACCACCCTCTGGGGGAAGAACCTTTCCCTGAGATCCATCCTAAACCTCCCCTGGCACCGCTTTGTGCTGTTCCCTCAGCTCTTATTGCAGGTCTCCAGAGAGCAGAGAGGGTTTTGTTGATTCTGTGTGTCCCTTCTGTTTGGACAGCACTCAGTAAATGGGGTAGAGTGTTGAGCTCATCAGGAATAATCCAGAGCATGCTCTGAAAGATGCACATCCTCCCTGGATCCCTGTCTTCTCCCCAGCCCTGTTGTTTACAGGACTCAGGTATCTCAGCAGCACGAGTGCAAATCCACAGCTGCCCTGCCAGCAGCACTTGTTACCACATCAGGCAGAGATTGACAAGACTTTTCCCGTTTGTTCTGCATCACTTGCTGCTTCCCATCAAACCCGTGAGCAGAAGGAGGCCGAGGTCCTGCAGGAGAAGGAGTATGTGATCTCTTAAAGACTGAAGAGCAGTGCATGCACCCAGGGGACAGCAAGCACCGCTCAAGTGGGCTCGGCTCCGATGCCGTCAGATGTGCAGTCTTTAAACTTGGGCTCGTTTTACATGGGATTCTTCAGGGTTTTTGAAGAGAGGGGAAGAAAAAAACCTGCTGTCTGGTGGAGCTCTGTGCTAGACAGCAAAAAAGCTGCTGTGTTTTAATAAGAAGTTGCTGCCTTTCTTCTTTGCCTCCTAGAGGATGCTCGGCTCGTGTTGATGGAGCCGGAGGTCTCTTGGGCACCTTTGCAAATACAGCCTCATTCCCAGGGAGTTATTCTGAGCTTCCTCCTGTCCCCCTCTGCTCACCTTCCTCTCCCTCATGTGGGCACAGGCACAGGGGCCACCTGCTTGGGCCACAAAGTGCCTTGGGAGGGCAAGCCAGGCCGTGTTTGCAGGGGTGGGATGGGCACAGTGAGCTGGGGGCTCACGTTCTGCACAGTCTGGAAGGTGGAACCTGCTCTTTCAGCTTTTGGAAAGCCCAGGCTTCCCAGTGGCCGACTGGGATTTCCAGGATGGAAGTGTTCATGGCAGAGCTGGCTTTCAGAATGAGCCTGGATCAAAATTGGAGGCTAATGAAAACTTTCCATCCCTGTCCCCAGCCTAGGTTCCAGGATTTGATGGAGCTTGGCTGCTCTGATCTCAGCCCGTGATGTGTCCAGGTCCCTGGATGCACAGGAGAATGGATTAGGGAATAGGACATTGGTGAAAGTAGCTGTGCTGAGGTGGAAGCTGCTCGTTCTGCTGACACACAGGATCCTTAAAAACAAAGGGTCGTCCCCCAAAGCTCCAAGCATTGCCATGTAATCTCCTCCCTGGTGCACTGAATTGCTCCCCTGGTCTCTAATGGGAGTTGTGTGGCTCACTCCCCTGCACTGGGCTGTGAGGAGCAAGCAGGGGTTAATAGTAAAGGAGAGCCTGCTGCTTTAGAAATGGGGTTAATATTAAAGTAGAGCCTGCTGCTTTAGAAATGGGGGAAAGTAGATGCAAATTACCGTGAATGCTAATTGTTTCTATTTGAAAATTCTCGTAGTGTTTTTCTGCAAACACTCCCATGAAGTGAGGTTAGGGGGATGGCTGAACTGTGTGCTGAGGGGCTGGGATGTGTAAGGAGGTGGAAATGCCTGTGGAGCCTCCTGCTGTCTCATCCCCCCTGCCTTGGGAGCTTGGAGCTGTGCCTGTCGCTCGGGGATCAGAGGGGGTTTGAGGCACTCGTGTGAAAAAGGGCAAGGAAGGCATTCCTAAAAATGTGTGGGAATCTGAAATGCTGCTGTGGGGAGAGAGAGCACCAGGGACAGGGCAGGGCCAAGGAAACAAGTCTCCTGTTGATGCAAGGCACAGGCACCCCGAGACAGCCCTCCCAGTGCCTGTGCTGCTGGTTTTGTGGGCATCACTGGGACGTTCTGGGCAACAAGGGCCTGATCCCAGCCTATTAAATAAACAAGGATCTGCTCCTTGATTGTGCCAGCCCTGAGGAATGAGCACTGTGAGTTCTGGGCTCACTCATGCAGGCAGGAAGGGTCAGGACAGCTCTGCCAGTCCCCCAGTGCTGCCTGGTAAATTGGACCAGAAGTTGGGGGCCATCAAATTACCTGGGAGCTGCCAGAGCCTCTTGCTGCTCCTGGGGCCCCTCTCCCCCCTGCTATGAGAGCTCAGGTGAATGCAGTAATTGGACTGAAAGGGAAGCAAGGAAGATGCTCCTGTGTCATGCTTCAAACCTCTCATCTGGATGGAGCCTTGGCAGCTGTGCTGAACATCTGAGAGGTAAGAGGGCAGCTGGCAAGGCTTGCTGGGAGAGAGTGGGAGGGAGGAAGACAGGGCTGGGTCCCTCTCCTGCCTGCCAGGACCATGTGTGTTCATGTGTGGGCACCTGTCCTGCTCACCTGCCAAAGCCCAGGGCTGCTTTCCTGCCCAGCACATTCATGTTGGAGAGGCAAAGGCAGGTGAGGCAGGGCTGTGAAATGCCACCTTGAGGAGGCCTCCAGGCATGGGGCAGCCCCAGCATCAGCCTCTCTCTCCATGGAGCAGATCCTGGTCCAGGGCTGCTCTGCCTTCTCCAGGGGAGCATTTCAGCCTTGGCCTCGTTCACATGAGCAGAGCTGCCCAAATGGAAGGGGCATTGGAATGCCACTGTGGGTTTGCCTTCAGCTACGTTGGGGTTTAGTGGTGAGTTGGGTTTTGAACCTGCTGCTTGAATGTGATGAAGGGAGAGAAGTTTCTGGGGAAGAGGAAAGTCCCTGATTTGTCTCCCTGTGGCTGCTGCTCCTGGGGACGTGCAGCCTTTTATTGTGGTTAAATTGGCTGCTGCCATACCCGTTATACCCTGATTATCTTAAACCATAAACACAACACACATGTCGTTTAGGGCAAGAATTTTACAATCAATAACTTTTTATTTGATCCTCGGGTTCCTTAATCTCCCCGCCATAGTCTCAGATTAACGTGAGAATTGTGGTTCAGGGACTGATGGTTTGGCTTGTATTTATCCTTTTGTTTGTGTTGACAGCTAATCCCATTACTGCTCTTCTTAGTGGGTTGGTGGCTGTGATTGCTTTCATTACTGATGTCTCGCTGGAAACCTCATAAGCTGATCTGAGCACTTGATTATACCTTTGGCACTGAACTCCTCCCCACCCTCCTGAGGAGTGGACGGAATGAGTATGAATATTCTTGACTTAAATACTTGTAAAAAAGGAAATGGCAAAGAAAAAGGACCAAAGCAGAAGGCATGCAGTTATATGGTTTCAGGGAAATACTTGCTTTTTGACTTTTTAGAGGGTTTTGCACTATTAAAAATGGGATATGGAATGTTTGGAGCTCCTGGCAGTGTGTCCTTTGAGTGAACTCAGCCTTGTTCTGGGTATCAAGAGGTGTAAACCAGAGCATAAAATGATGAAAAGAAGCTCTGGCCTGTTGGGTTCTCTCTCCTCTCTCCCTGCAAGAAAGACATTGAGGTGCTGGAGAGTGTCCAGGGAAGGACAATGGAGCTGGGGAATGGTCTGGAATATAATCATATGGAGAGTGACTGAGGGAGCTGGAGGGGCTTGTCCTGGAGAAGAGGAGGCTCAGGGAGACCTTCTGGCTCTGCAACTCCCTGCCAGGAGGTTGTGGGTGGGCTCTGCTCCCAGGGAACAAGGCACAGGATGAGAGGAAACAGCCTCAAGTTGTGGCAGGGGAGGTTTAGATTGGATATTATGGAAAATACCTTCACAGGAAGGGTTATCAGGCCCTGGAACAGGCTGTCCGAGGCAGTGGTGGAGTCACCATCCCTGGAAGTGGTCAAAAAATGAGTGGGTGTGACACTTGAGGACCTGGGTTGATGGTTGGACTTGATGATCTTAAAGGTCTGGGCCTCTCCAGCTTTCCGTTCCTGGTCTGTTCTCACCATGCTCCTCCCTGCCCTGTTTTGCTCTCCTTGGCATGAATTACGTGTTATCCCCACCGAGGCTTTATTTTGGCCATTGTGGCTTTAATTCTTCCTGTTGGAAATATGCAAGTCAGGGATGATCAGCTAATGCTTCAAACGATCCCTGCAAGGGGATGGGTCACAAAGCAGTTCCTGCAGCTCCACCAAACCCCAGGAGCCCGAGGTGTGCTCTGGGTGCCTGGAGCAGCCTGAATTCCTGTGGGGAACCTTTCCCACTGGGAACTGCCCCCTGTTCTCCAGGCCAGGGAGATGTCTGGCTGTCCATCCATCCCTGGTGGGACATCCATCCCTGTGGTGGCAGTGGGAGCAGCGCTCAGCTGTGGGTCCTGCAGCAGGACCTGAGGCTGCCCCAGTTCTTCCCTCTGCCACAAAGATTTGGGCAGAGCTGCTCGTGCCCCTGGCTGGCTTGGCTTGTGCAGCAGGAATGGCAGGGAACCTCTGCAACGTCAGCGAGAGGATATAAACGTGCCCTGCGGGACTGCAGCGGGCACCTGCCTCGCAATTAAATTAATTAAAAGGGGTTTCAGCACAGGTTTGCAAATACAGGTCAGTGCAAGGCGAGGCAGAGGCTTCGTGGCTGAATTTTGGTGAGCATTGAAAGGTGTTGGGGGGAGTTTCCCTCTTCCCCCAGCAAAGCAGACTGGGCTGGTGCTGGGGTGGAGTGGTGGGTCGGTTCTTCCAAGGCTCTCTCTGCGTGGCAGGGCTGATTTGGGGCTGTGATACCGTTGTACCTATAAAAATGGAGCTTTAAACAGTCTCAAAAATACAAGCCCTTGCCTTTAAATGGGCTGTGAGGCTTCCTGAGGTGGTTTGTGTGCAGGTGGGTGGGTGCAGCACGTGTGGTCCCAGCCGAAATGCCCCTCCAGTGGTGCTGGGCAGAGCTCACCTTGGGGGGCACCTGCTCGGGGGGCACCTGGCTGTGCCAGTCCCATGGCCTGACCCCAGCAGGCAGGGCTGCATCCGTGGATTGGGGGCATCTTGGTGTTTGCCAGGTGTTCCTTGGAGCTGCAGAGGTGTTTGGAAGGATGGGGTGACTCTGTGTAAGGTGTTCAGAGGCTGAAAATCTGAATTTGGCTGGTGCAGAGCCCTGGGGGAAGGGAGGCTCTTTGGGTAACAAACCCAAGGAACACCTGCACTTGATGTTGGTCAAACACTTGCCAGTGGAGAAGCTGCTGCTTGTGCTGGGCTTCCACTCTGGATTAACGTGCTAAAGCTGCTTTTCTCTGCTTGAGGTGGGTTTTGTTCTCTCACTCCTACCTGGGCTCGTGCAGAAGCTTAATTGCATCTTCGGTGAGTTTTTTACTCAGGATTATACTGAATAATTAAGGATTTGGAGGTGCCTTTGCACCATAATGAAGGATTTGGAGGTGTCTTTGCACACAAAATGATGCAAAATGATCTTCCAGCCTTCTGGAGGGTCAGAGGCAAACGGGTCAGGAGGGAACATCTTAGTTTGCTTCTGACCATGGTGCAAACAAATTGTCCTCCCTCAGCCTTTTGTCTTTTGATTCCTTATTTAAAGATTTTTGTATTCACTTGGAGCTGTTTGGAAACAAACTCCGTCACTTTAAACCAGGGGATTTTCTTTCTTCTTCTGTCTTTATCTGATTGTTTTAAAGACATCAAGAAGGGAACTACATTTTTGCCTTTATGTACCTGCTGTGGCTTCAACCAAATGTCAAGCCTCCTGTGATTTGAAGAAATTAGCAGGTTTTTTTAACTAGCCAATGTTTTTGACAGCTCTTTTTTGTGTAACAGTTTTATTTTCCTGAGTAGTCAGTGGGTTTTTTATTCCCTTCTAAACGGCTCTTATAAAAATCAAAAGAGTCATAAAATGCCTTATAAATTTTTTTTAATGGATTCAGGAAAAATAAACCCAGGATTTTTACTTAAAGGGTAATATTGGGAAATAGTTTGGGTTGGATTGGTTTTTATAGGAGCATTCTTAAGGGAGCCAGGTTGAGGCACCCAAATCGCATGGAGGTGCTTGTTCTGTCCTGCTGATCCAGCTGGGATTTGTCACAACAGTGTGACCTGCACCCCAAAAATATCTAAATACATCCTGCAACCTGGGCAGGTTCCTGCTCCAGCAGCCTCTGGGTTGGGATCTGAGACAGGGGAGAAGGGAGGGGAGATCTTTAGGTGGCTCTTGGGTGGTTTGTGTCTCAGATTGGTTCATTTTATTTTTTGACATCATTATTGGACATTGCCTTGTTTCCTCCCTGGGGATAATTCGGTGCAAAGTTGCAGGGCCTGGGTTTTCAGGAGGGTTTCTAAGGAAGTGATGGCCACAGAGAGGTGTCACCTGAGGAAATGTAGCTGTCACTTCTCAGGGAAAACAAGCAGCATTCCTGCTCCCTCCTTGTTCTGTCACCCACACCATTCCCAAGGGTTTCACAGGAACCTTCTGCAGGGGGTTGTCTGTGCAGCTTCCATTAAGTGGGGGGGAGATGGGACCTGGAGGCTGGGAGTGGGCAGGGGAAGGTGGCATTTTGGGGGCAATGAGTGGGTGGGGTGTGACAGGAGGTGACCCTTCTCCTTCCTGAAGAACGACATGCACGTTCTGGGATTGGGGGTTTTGACACACAGAGGGCCTTGGACTGTCAATCCATGGATTATCAATATTGTCAAAAGGTGGTTAGTTATCGACTACAGTGTATTTATTTATCTACTGGTGTATTTATCCCCCCAAAATGGAAGTTTCAAACATGATTTGGGGTGATTGAGAGAGGAAAAAATCCTGTTCCAATGGTTTAGGTTGGAAGGGACTTTAAAGGCCACCCTGTCCCCCCTCCTGCCATGGGCAGGGACACCTCCCACTATTCCAGGTTGCTCCAAGCCCCATCCAGCCTGGCCTTGGACACTCCCAGGGATCCAGGGGCAGCCACAGCTTCTCTGGGCACCCTGTGCCAGGGCCTGCCCACCCTCCCAGGGAGGATTTCCTTCCCAGTATCCCATTTTCTCCTTTTTAATGGACTAATGCAGGGGGAACATATTTATATATTTTTATTTGTGCATATCCCGTGCTGCTTTATTAAAGCAGGCCCCCTGAACACTCCCCTTCTTTAAACCAGGGAGCAGCAGCCAGCTTTGCAGGATTTCTCAATCCTCTGGACACAAGTGACTTCAAAAGAATCCCACAACAAAACCATCTAAAACCCCACTCTAAAAGGAAAAGGCAAATTGAGACACCCAACTACAAAAGTATTCGGAATAATTGGGGATTATCCTTTAATTTCTCGACTCGAGGAAGAACTCAATCTTTTCCTTTCTGTGCAAATGCTGTGTTTCAGCCCTGATGGTGATTGCAGGGGCTGGGGATTAAATGCTGAGTATTTCTTTGCAAAACTCACCTGCAGTAGCTGTGGGCCCAAAGCAAATCCCAGAACCCGGGTGGGAGCTGCTTTTGGGGCTGGGTGGGAATTCCCTGGGACGGTTTGGGTCCCTCTGCCTGGGAGTTCCCCTGTCCTGGCCCTGGGAAATGCTGGGCAGAAAGAGAGTCTTGGAATTGAGTGGGAAATGGTTTGGTTGGTGATTTTTGCTGCTGCAGTCTCTGCAGCCAAGGGTGGGTGCAGGAGGGATTTGGGGAGCAGAGAGCAGTGCATTTGGAGCTTCCTGGGAATGTCCTGCACCTCAAACACCCCGGGTGTTTTTTGGTCCTTAATGGCATTGGGGCTCGTTAAAGGAATTAAGCGCTGCGAGTTAAAATAACAAATCTGCACTCTGCTTTGCTGGCTTTTAAATCAAAATGGCATTCTTTTTTCAGGAGCCCATAATCCTTGCTTTTATACAGTTTGATGCTAGCCAGCTCCTGCTTCCTGAGGCAGAACCATTAGATATCAAAAATATAATTGCTCTCTATATGAGTGCTCCTTTGTAGCCCGGCCCTTTCATGTTTGGAGGCTGCAGCACTTTTTATTTCTTTAAAAATATTCTATTAGGTCCTCCTGAATTGTGTATCCCGGGCTCCACAGGTAAGGGGTCAGTGCCTTGTTGGGCACCAGTGCAGAACTGGAGGTTTGTGCTTAGGGTTGGCTTTTTTGGTGTGGCAGTTCAGCTGGAAAGAGTGAAATCCAGAGACAGGCGCCTGTAATTATCCCATCAGTGCCAGTTGGGAGTTAATTAATCTATAGTTCCCCACCTGGCATCCAAAGTGGAAAGTGTTTTGGGTGAGGGAGAGAATAGTAATGGCTTATCTTGCACTCGCTTGAGTGTGAGAGCTCTGGAATGCACAGATGCTGCAAGATCCATGTCACGTTCATTAGTGTGTTACAGGAGCGTTGCTGTGCCTCGTTCCACACAACAAAATACGGGGAGGTGTCTTATTTGTGTGGACAGGTGTTTCAAAAAACCCCAGGGGGGTCCTTTTTTCCTTGCTTCTTTCCCTTCTGCATCTGCAATGAAAAGCACTGCAGAGCCCTGCAAAGCAAACCCCCCGCCCATCCTTCTGTCCCCCGGGAATGTCACATCCATCCCTGGGGGAGGACAGGGGAGCAGGCAGAAGTTCAGGTGAGCCGTGCTGGACACCAGCACTTGCTCCTCTCCTGCTGAAGGTCACAATTAGAAAAGCCCAAATACACAGACATTTCCTTTAATAATGCCAAGCCGTTCTCTCGAGTCTGCCAGAATTTGGAGCGTCTGGTGGTTTCCATGGAGAAGGATATTTCTTCCAAGGCCCAGCTATTTTTGCAGACTATTTTGTAATGTATTTGAACTTGCAGTCTTGTGCCATTTCTGTTCTCCTGCTCCACGAGCAGTGCAAGGAAACACAGCCAAATTCCTCTCCAGCTCTGGGGAAGGAGCAGCCTGTCCCCATGATGGGTTTGGGGGTCAGAACACTCTCTTTGTGTCCCCTGCTGTTCCTGGGTTTGGGAGGAGAACCCCCATGCAGGTGGGAGAGCTGAGGCTTCTCCTGCCTTGCACCCCCACGAGGATGCTGCTCCGAGCCCAGGAGATGTGGCTTTGGGAAAGGTAATTTCTCCGCTGCTCTTTCTCCTTCTGAATTCTGCGTGGTCTGAGTTGAAGTTGTTTTCTAATTGACAGCTTGGCTTTCTGCAATTTCGTAATTATACATAAAGTTTTGTCTGACAAACGCCATTTCTTCTTCCGTAATTGTCTAATTAGGACTTCAACTGTGTTCCTGGCCCTTCCCTGCTTGCTTCTGGTGGCTGCAAGAAGAGAAACCTCAGGCAAACGTGCCTAGACAGCATCCTCTCCTTGCAGCTCGCCTCCTATTGCTGCAGTGTTGTCCACTACAAGTTTAATTACTGGGCGAGAAAGACTTTTCTCAAGTGGAGCCAAAATCTAGGATTTAAGCCAAAGTAAATTAACAGTTCTCAGAAAAACCTGGAGTCCCATAGCCAAGAATTTCAAGGCTTTTAGGCATCTCTCTGGTATTGGCAGGCATCTCGTGATGTCATGTGGTAGAACAAATGGACACCCAAAAGCTGAAGTCGACGTCGTGCCAGTTGAACAGGGAAGATTAAAACCGATTTAATTTCGGGAGGCCAAGCTGAAAATAATGATTCCCCCACAGAAACTGGGGGGTTGCTTCATGAGCTGCACCCGTTCTTTTCCCATTAGTGGCAAATTTCCAAGCTTCGTTCTCAGTTCCTAAATTTGCACTCGAGTTTTGCTTTTTCTTTGTTGCTTTGGGGGCAGAGGGGACTGCTTATTGTGAAGTTGGATTTGACTAATTGCATTTTCCAAATGTGTTAAATGTACTATTCTCTCTCTTTATTTTTCCCCCCTCCTTTTTTTCCTGACTTGCCATACCGCTCAGGCCAAACATTGAATTTTTCATAAAATAAGCAGCGTTCAAGGACTGGGGAGGAAAGTTCTGTTGGTTGATTGAGTGAGGTTAACACAACGTTTGAAGGGAATTTGTGATGCTTCATTTTGCCTCGTGTGTGCAGTCAGGGGCACTCTGTGTGTGTGTCCAGTGCTGAGCAGGTAACGAGTCCCTCTTTGTGTCTGGCTCTTGCCAACACAAAGCCCTGAGAGAGAAAGGCAGCTCTTTCAGGTGTTCTCAGGCTCTGGGGCTCCTTTCTCCAGGGTGGCCACCTGGGATCCTGCAGAGCACCTAAGGGAGGGTGTGTTGGGGAGGCAGCTCTGGGTTCTGCATGTTTGGGTGCTGGGAGCTGTGGGGGTCTTTTTGCTGGCAATCCTCGTGGAATTACAGAATGCTTTGGGTTGGAAAGGACCTTCAAGCTCATCTCATCCCACCCCCTGCCCTGGGCAGGGACACTTCCACTAGCCCAGGTTGCTCCAAGCCCCGTCCAGCCTGGCTGAAGGGGCCAAAGAGGGCAGGGCTGGAATCTCCCTCCTGCTGGCACCTTGACTTAAGCCTGCTCTTCCTTGCTGGCCCCGAGGGGAGAGGGGTGTGGGGGCTTCTCTTGTCCCTCTGTGCCTCCTTTCCTCCTCCCCAGCCTCCCCTGTGTCTGCTGAGCTGTCACCTGCCCCTGCTTTGCTGCTTCATACTCCATTGTGTTCTGTGCTAAAGGTACAGGGGGGCAGGAAAGGCCTCAGAGGTTGTACACATCCTCTCTGCCAGGTGGCATCAGCACTGGGGGAGCTGCCATGACTGGTAATGTGGTGCCCTGTGGCACCTGGGCACGTGCCACCTGTGTCCCTGTGCGAGGTGTGCAGCCCCTGGCTGTGCTCCCCCTGCCCTCGCTCTGTGTGTGATGTGTTCGTGGGGTGGGGCTGGGCAGGCATGGCCTTAAAATCACAGAAGGTAAAAAGCAGGGGAATTCTGTCTCTAAATTTGTTCCTAAAGGTCTGTGTCCAGTTGAAGTGTTCAAGGAAGGAGATGCTGAAAGCAAAGGAAGTCCTGCCATATCAGCCTTACCTCCTGGGTGCTGGTGGGGAGGGATTCAGCAGGCAGGTTGGATGGCACCATCCTGTACCAGCTTTCCCTGGGCTGGCAGGAGCTCCAGGTCTGGGTAACATGGTGTACCAACCCTGCCTGGGCTGGCAGGAGCTTCAGGTCTGGGAAACATCCTGTACCAGCTCTCACTGGGCTGGCAGAAGCTCCAGGTCTGGGTAGTGCCCTGTACTACCCCTTCCTGGGCTGGCAGGTGCTCCAGGTCTGGGAAAAATGGTGTACCAACACTGCCTGGGCTGGCAGGAGCTCCAGGTCTGTGTAACATCCTCCACTACCCCTTCCTGGGCTGGCAGGTGCTCCAAGCCTGGGTAGTGCCCTGTACCAGCCCTTCCCGGGCTGGCAGATGCTCCAGGTCTGGGAAACATGGTGTACCAACCCTTCCTGGGCTGGCAGGAGCTCCAGGTCTGGGTGACATCCTGTACCAGCTCTCACTGGGCTGGCAGAAGCTCCAGATCTGGGTAGTGTCCTCTGCTACCCCTTCCTGGGCTGGCAGGAGCTCCAGGTCTGGGTAACATCCTGTACCAGCCCTTCCTGGGCTGGCAGATGCTCTGGGCCTGGATAGTGCCCTGTATCAGCCCTTCCTGGGCTGGCAGGAGCTCCAGGTCTGGGTAGTGCCCTGTACCAGCCCTTCCCAGGCTGGCAGAAGCTCCAGGTCTGGGAAACATGGTGTACCAACCCTGCCTGAGCTGGCAGGTGCTCCAAGCCTGGGTAGTGCCCTGTACCAGCCCTGCCTGGGCTAGCAGATGCTCTGGGCCTGGGTAGTGCCCTGTACCAGCCCTGCCTGGGTTGGAAGGAGCTCCAGGTCTCACTGGTGGCACAGCCTGTGGTGCTGGCTGACTTCTGCCCCACCAGCACCTCGCTGCCTTCCCCAGCATGTCCCTGCCCATCAGACCTGCAGGCTTTGCTGCAGCTGGTGGGCACATGGAGTGCTGTGTGAGGGCAAGGCCAGGAGCACTCCCTGGTACTGGAACACAGAGAGCAGGGGGCTTTGTCTTTGGTCAACACTAAGAAAGAAAAAAATTGCTCTGTTCTTTTGTTATTTGTTCTGTACAGATAAACATTCACTAGGTTTGTTGTCACAAAATGCCTGTGCAGGAAAACGAGGTGGGCTGAGAATTAGCCCCAGAGAGGGGACATGTGGCAGTATACATGCACACCTAATAACATGAAATATGAAGGAGTTTGCTGGGTGTAGCTGTGTCAGAATCCACAAAGAAGAGAGGAATTATGTATTACAACCAACGTGACTGACTGAATTCCTTGTTTTGATGTTTGCTGTGGGTGTCAAGGATGTATAAATGCAAACAGCACATTCATAAATTATTTTGGGTTGCTGGTAGGTTTCTGAAGGAAATAATTTGTAATGAGCTTCATTTATGCACCAGAAATAAAGATGGGATTAGGCGAATATTGAACTGTAAATGCACTGGTGATTTTTGGCTTTTGTGCCTAGCACAGAGAATCTCATCATCTATCTCTGCTCTGATCTTGAATATGCAGAGCTGGCTGTGCCTTTTATGCAGCAGCTATTTTGGTGTGCAGCAGTCTGGCCTGGAGTGTGTGCTGAGCTCTGGGGTGTGTGTGTGTGCTCTGTGTGTGTGTGTGTGTGCTGAGCTCTGGGGTGTGTGTGTGTGCTGTGTGTGTGTGTGCTGAGCTCTGGAGT
>WBMV01007815.1:97817-130742 GCA_013396655.1 Campylorhamphus procurvoides
AGTGTGTGCTGAGCTCTGGGGGGTGTGTGTGTGTGTGTGTGTGTGCTGAGCTCTGGGGTGTGTGTGTGTGTGCTGAGCTCTGGGGTGTGTGTGTGTGTGCTGAGCCCTGGGGTGTGTGTGTGTGCTGAGCCCCAGTGTGTGCTGAGCTCTGGGGGGTGTGTGTGTGTGTGTGTGTGTGCTGAGCCCCAGTGTGTGCTGAGCCCTGGGGTGTGCTGACACTGCAGCCCCAGCAGTGTCACCTCCCCAGCCTCTCCCACTGACTCCAGGATTTTGGCTGAGCTCCATGGTTGTACCATGACCCTCAGGGTCCCTTCCCTGCTGGTGTCAGGTGTGACATACCTGCTGCTTGGGTGTCCTGTGGCCTGGGTGCCCCACTCTGGGCTGGGGATGTGGTCACACACGTGGCTTCCCTCTCCAGCTTCGTGGAGGCTGGAGGAGACCTTGGAGGTGACAGGGACAGTGGCAGGTGTGATGGGTGGGCTGGCAGGGATCCAACCAGGAGAAGGAGGGACCGTACCTGGAGCCTTTGCTTTCCAGATCTCCTGCTGGGATTAGAGCACTGTGAGGATCCAGCAATGACTTGCCAAGGCTGCCTTGAGTCTTTCACTTGCATCTTTGAAGGATGCAGGTTTAGACAAACTGGAGGGCTTGTGTGCAACGAGCTGGAGCATCAAGGACAGTCTTGATGTATGTGAAGAATGTCTCAATCTGAGGTTATTTACTGTCTGAAAAAATTGAAAATGTGCTTTGGTACCTCTGGAAGGGCGTGTGTGGCCAGTGCTCCCACGGGGCAGGGCTCACTCCTGGAATCTCAGCTCAGGGACACCCAGGTCCCTGTGCTGCCAAGCCCTTGTTTTGCTGCAAAGGAGAGGTGCATCAGCTCCTCCTTGGAGTCGTGTCAGATCAGCAAATGTGCTCTTTGCTGTTGCATTTGAGCAGGGCTCTGAACCCTTCAGTGATTAGTGATTGGTGCCACAGTGTGCACGGGGCTGAGAGCACTCAGAGCCACCAGCTCCATTTCACACAGGGGCAGGCAGCAAATATTTTTTCTTGGCAATTTCAGGCTCGTGCACTTAAAACGAACGTGGAGACCTTTTTCATTTGCCTGTTTCCACGTGCTGGTTTGGGGAGTGCTGAGGTCAGTGGCAAGCCCTGTGTTTTGGGGTGACACTTCACTGGGAGCTGGACCAGGTGTGTTCAGGTAAATCAGATTCACTGGTTCTGAAACTGCCTTTGAGCACTAAATGTGAGGGGTTCTGAGTCAGCACATTTGGTGTTGGTTTCACGTGGCTGGGGAGGGTTCACCTGGAGAAGAGAAGGCTCCAGGGAGAGCTTAGAGCCCTTGCAGTGCCTAAAGGGGCTCCAGGAGAGCTGGAGAGGGACTGGGGACAAGGGATGGAGGGACAGGACACAGGGAATGGGTTCCCAGTGCCAGAGGGCAGGGATAGAGGGAAGAGCAGCCTGGGCTAGTGGAAGGTGTCTGTGCCCATGGCAGGGGGTGGAAGGAGATGATCTTCAGGGTCCCTTCCAACCCAAACCATTCTGTGATCCTGACTCTGTGATTACCAGTGACATCCTCAGAGCACCATGGGGGGTGGTGTGGCTTTTCTTGTTGTGGCTTTTTTAAGTCTGTTGTGGCCTTTTCCTTTGGTTTTATTTCCGTGAGCTAATTCTTTTGCTTCATCTTCCTTAGCCTTTTAGATTTTGCAAAACAGCCTTGCCCCTTGTTGGGCTGCCTGGAACTGTACTTTCACTTTAATTTAGTCACCTTGAAAGGGGACTGCCAAAAACAAAGGCAGGATTCAGTGATACGGATCAGCTTACACCAAATCAGCATTGTTGCCCGAGAATATCTCTGGCAGTGAGAGAAGCTTGAAACCTGCAGGGTGTCTTTTTATGAAAAAAGCAAAATATATACTTATTTGTATGCATAGACCACCTAGGGGAGTTTCTTTTGAATTTTGCAGTGTTTTAAACACTCATTGATGTGAGTGCTTATTGCAAAAGCAAGGACAAATAAGATGTACAGTAGCTAAAGGGCCATTTTTGTCTGGGAGTGCACAGGAGTGGAGTAAACAGGCTTTTCTTTCCCTTAGAAAAAGGGAAGGAGGACCAACTCTGGGGACATGTCACCTGCCAGTGCAGTGGTCCAGGGCCTCAGGACTCAGAGCAGTGTCATCCTACACCTCTTAACCAGTGCCAGAT
This sequence comes from Campylorhamphus procurvoides, assembly GCA_013396655.1. Taxonomy (NCBI): domain Eukaryota; kingdom Metazoa; phylum Chordata; class Aves; order Passeriformes; family Dendrocolaptidae; genus Campylorhamphus; species Campylorhamphus procurvoides. The sequence goes on from WBMV01007815.1 coordinate 100,023, forward strand.
CTGCTGTGTGAGGTGCTTCCCAAGCATTGCAGACGTGGTAAGTCTGAGTTTATGCCTGTATTTCTTTAATTTTAGAAGTTTAATATCTGATAGCTTCTCTTTGCCCTCCTTCCCTCATTGTCCAGCCCTGGGATGCTTCTTGCTGATCCTTTCACAGACAGACAGAGTTCCTTCTAGGCTTGAACAGCCTTCCTGGTGTTGGACAGGCAGGGCAAGGCACAGTTGTCTCATTGGGTTGACCTTTTGTAGAGGAGGAATTACTGTTTCTTTGTGATGTTTGCAAGAACACCTGAAACCCCATCAAAACAGAGGAAAGAATGAAACCTGGACTCTGATCCATTTTATGGCACAGGAGGTGTGTGCTTGATGGTTTTTGGGAGAAGTTTTGGGCCTCAAATGGTGCAGTGGAAGAGCATAATTGTTTTACTGAAGTCTCATTGAGGAAGTGGAGCTACAAGAATTTCTGGGCACAACTTCTAGAAATGAGATGGGAGGGACCTGTAGGCCTTTTAAGGTCTAATAGGACTTTGGACTACTTTATTTTCTCAGGGCCAGGCCAGTGAAGTGTGAAATTTAGGCAGAACTTTTTCTCTGGAGGGCTCACAGGGCATTGCAGGATTTCTGTGCCCCACTCAAGGGTGGGTTGTACCAAACTTTTAAGATTTGATCAGTAGCTCCAAAGTCATTTGATGGATGTTCAAAATGGGGAGGAGGAAATGTTGGTCCAGCAAATTATGGGCATTAATGTGGTGTCAAAAGCAACCCACCCAGATCCAGCAGCTTGGTGGGGAACTGCCAAGGCAGCCAGAAAGTTTGGGTAAGTTTTATGACTAGCCATTGAAACCCAAATGCCATCAGAGCTGGGAGGTTGCTGTGTGCCCAGCTGCCCTCCCTGGCTGTGTGTTTGAATTCCCAGTTTTATTCCCTTCCTGTGCAGATTCCTATTGATGAGTTGTAGAGCACCTTAAGCTGCTCCCACAGGTGGAACCTTCCCTTCCCTTCCCTTCCCTTCCCTTCCCTTCCCTTCCCTTCCCTTCCCCCTTCCCTTCCCTTCCCTTCCCTTCCCTTCCCCTCGGGTTTGGAATCCTTGGATTCCTCTGCAAGCTGCTTTGGAGAGACACTGCCGTGCTGTGGGATGGGTTTGCTTAGCACTGAGTGGGAGCCTTGTGGGCTGGGAACATCTTCAGATCAGCTGTCACTCAGGGCTGGCATCCCTTCCTTCCCAGGCTGTATTCCTGCCTTTCCTTCTCCCCTTCCCTGCTCTTTCCTAGGCCCTGGAGGGATCTCTGCACCATTCCCTCAGGCCACTTGGCCAGAGCAAGCCCTGGCTCTGCCTTCCCCACCCTGAGCTTGTCTGGGGAGGAATGTGCTCCCAGAAGGAGGGAGAAGCCATGTGGGAAGTCCCAGTGGATCCCAGTGTTGGGGGCCAGCAGGGATGGGGCCAGATGTGCTGCAGGGGGATGAACTTGTGGCCATCAGCTGCTTTTGGGGGTGGTTCTGTGAATTGCTGGGAAAGGTTTGATTGGTTTTATTGGTTTCTTTTTTTAAATGGCCTCAATCAGTGTGGTTTGTAGCATTGATCCCTTGCTGCCTTTTCCCCAGAAGGTGCCATCACACCTGAATAGACCTTTCAAATTCAGCTCCCTTGAAAAGAATGGGATTAGTCAGTGGTGTTGGTGCCATTAAGGAAATCAATCTTCTTTTGAAACCCCCCTGCTTTTAGGAAGACCCTGATGGAAGGATCTGCCTTTCTGCTGGGCAGGATTGCCCTGGACACCTCTGCCCTTGGTGGGCATCCCTTGGTTCTCTTTCCTTTCTGGGGGAGATTTCACAACTACCATTTCCTTGAGTAGTTCAGTGCTGGTGCTTCTGTTAGTATTTAATATTGCTCTCTCTCCACTCGTCCTTTATCTTTGATGGCATTTCTGTCAGGTCATGGACAAATAGTGCTGTACTCCCTGGTTTTATTTTGGGCAGCGTTGCCCTGGCGGGGCACAACGAGCAGACTCAACTTCAAGATTTGTCTTGCTGCTTTTGCTGTGCCAGAGCTGCTCCCTGCTCCTCTCTGCTCATTCACAAGAGCTCATTGCTGCTGCTGGGCCTTCTGTGGCCCCTTTCCAGAGCTTTTTGGGCCTTTTAGAGCCAATTCTTCGCTTTCCCCCCGTTGGACCGCGAGTGGTGGGGATGTCCTCGATGATTTGTCGACTGGAGGATCTGTGGAAACCATGGATTTCTTCTTGACAGGCCTCAGTAGTGCAGTCTTGTGTTGGCTGCTTTGGTGTTCTTATTTCCCCTCCCTGTGCTGCTATATTTATATATATAGATAAATTATACATATAGAAAATAAACAAGGAAGCTTCTGCAGAAAGTAAATCATTGTTGAGAGGGGGCAAAATGACACTAAATTGGCAGCTTTACAGAAGGTATGATGCCTTTGATTGATTAGTTGTCAAAGAAATATAATGTACTAAACATGATGAAGATTAAGGATGAGAAGATGGTTAAAATTCAAGTTGCATAAGTGTTTGGTGTTAGGTTTAGAGCCTCTTCCAGAATTTTAATATTGAAAATGCAAAGTATTTGTTTTATGCTACTCCTTAGGAGCCCTCTAGATGTTTTGAAAATTGGAGTTCTTAAAGAAAAAAACAACAACAACAACAAACAAAACACAATCTGAAAGTAGTTAGTATGCACAGCTCATGAATTAGGTAGAGAGACATTATTTTTTGAGCTTAATAATGAGCTGCTGAGATGCATTAGACACCAGAGAGAGAAACTGAGCACCAGAAATCAGAGCAGCATTAGCCAGAACCTCAGAATGACTCTCAGGGTCTGATTTCCTGGTGTATGGAATCTCCCTGGAGTAACAGCAGGGTACTTTGGAGAGGGGCTTTGCACAGGGACATGGAGGGACAGGACAAGGGGGATGGTTTATTGGGAAGGAATTCCTCCCTGGCAGGGTGGGCAGGCCCTGGCACAGGGTGCCCAGAGAAGCTGTGGCTGCCCCTGGATCCCTGGGAGTGTCCAAAGCCAGGCTGGACAGGGCTTGGAGCACCCTGGAATAGTGGGAGGTGTCCCTGCCCATGGCAGGGGTGGCACTGGGTGGGCTTTGAGGTCTCTCCCAACCCAACCCATTCTATGATTGTAAGGAGAACCCTCCTCAAGGTGCTGCCTCCACTGCCCCTTTCCTGGGACACTCAAATACACACGTTGCTTTCTCTCCTGGGGACTTCTCTCCATGTCCACAGGCCTGTGGTGTCCCTTGTAATCATCATCTCCAGCACTTCAGTGGCCAAAAACATGAAACACCCCAGAGTGACAGCAGTTCAGCTGGTGAGCAGTGACTGTCATGCTGACCAGTGTAGTCTGCTTGTTTCTATTTCCCCTCTCCCTTGAGAGTGATATCAAGTTGGAATGTGGGCTGAAGTCACCTCAGTGTTCAGAGCTTGCCTGGCACCGTGGCTGGGACTCTCTGGCATCACCCCCATGAGCTGCACTTGGAGGAGAGACCAAGGAACGTGTTTTCAGACATGCTGGAGGTGACAGGGACCTTCAGGCTTGTCTGAGCACAGTCATGTGTCAAAAACTGCCCCCTTTGCTGGCACTTTGCTTTTGAAAGCTGCCCTGGGTTGGTGAAGGTGAGCTGATGACAGCTCTTGGTTTCCTCCCAAAGACAACCTGAAGAGTTTTAGGCAGGGATTTGATTGTTCAGCCCTGCCAATGCAACAGGTTTTTGGGTTGGCCACGGACTCTTCTTGATGTGAAACCCACCAGGTGAACTTTAAACTTGCCTTTGCTGTGGAGGTGTTTTGCTGTTCTCTTCTGAGTGGGGGGAATGAGGCTTTGTCTGCAAAGCCCTCTCCAGCCCCTGGTGCTTCAGGTGCTGCAGATCTCACACACAGGAGGAGGTGACCCAAGGAGAAGGTTGGGGACCTGTCTGTGGTCCCTGCTCCCAGCCCTGTCACCCACTGCTGTGTATCCAACTCAGTTTCCTCTGTCCTCTTTTTCTGTCTTTTGCCTTTGAAGTTCCTTTAAAGCTGACTGTCTCTGTTGCTGGTGTGGTGGACCCTGGTGGGCCCTTGGTGACACCAAAGCACTTCCACATCCCCTAAGGGTGTCCTACCTGTGCAGTCAGACAGTGATGGACTTGCACCATCCTGCTGGGCAGAATAAACCAACTTCTGCATCTGCTGCTGCTCCAGCACGTGATTTGCAGGCAGCCCTTGGCAGGGTGCTGGTGGAAGTGGCAGCAGGACTTTGGAAAGCTCCTCCTTCAGTGTTTGTCAAGCCTTGGTGAAGAGGAAAGAGGCCCCTTGACTTGAGATGACAGTCACTAAACTACAACCAATGGGGAGCTCCAAGGTGTTCATTGAAGAGCATGGCAGCTCCTCAAACTGATTTCAGTGATGAATAATTAAAGCATAAAATACACAAAAAGTAAATATTCCATTAAAATCCTAAACAGAAACTACAAAAGCTGTTGAAGACAAAGGAAGATGTATTTTTATTTCTCCTTTCCCCCACTTTCTCCTCGTGCCTGGAGAACCCTGGGCTGGGCAGGAGGCAGCAGGGGATGTGCAGCTGTGGAGCCACAGCTGGAGTTCAGAAATTCCTCCTTGCTTTTCAACCACCCTCTTCTCAATCTTCCTGCATCCATTCACTTGTGGCTATAATGGTTTAGGGAGTATCCCAGGTATTCCCTTCCTGGAAATGTCTGTGGGCCTTGGAAACACAAAGGTTGGGAAGTTTCAGAGCTGTTCTAGGGAGAAAAAACTGTGTCCAAGCTCCAGCCAGAAGCTGTGTCTGACAGGAGTTAATTAGTGACTAAGGCAGATGAAAAGATGGACCTGTGTTGTGTGTTTGCTCTTAAATGGCTGCTGAAGAATGGAATTATACTAGGTAGTAACTAAAAAACATAAAGAAAGTCTTTGGAGTCATTTTCCCCCCTCCCCATGTTTTGGACTCGTCCAAAATGTGAGATTATTTAGTTCTCTGTGGTTAATAAACACAGCCTCAACAATATCAAATTTGACTTCTAATCAAGCCCAGTAATTACAAAGGGCTCTTCATTTCCAAGAGCCATTCAAGCCATCCTTGCTAAAGCCCAGCAAGGCTGAATACATAATGTGTGTAACTGGTACAGCAAGAATGAGCATTCAAGGTTGATGAAGATCTAATTTCCATTTTAAAACGAACCCAAATCTAATCTGAGGCATTGGAAACAATAAGAGGGCTGTGTTAAAGGGTGTTTGTAGGCAATGCTGATCTTTATTGTGCACTGGAATGTCCCAGGTCCCCTGGAAAGGCAGAGGCAGATCCTGAGGTCCTGCTGACCTGACTCTCTCTCCATGACAGACTTACCTGTCAGGTGACCTTTTCCAGCACTGCTTTTCCTGTATTTCTTGTATTTGGACAAAACCCACCCAGTGATTACACAGTCCTCACTCTGCCATCCCTCCCAGGGACCTGTGGGGCTCAGGTTTCCACAAGACCCAAATCCTGAGCTTGTTTCCTCGCTCTCTTTCTCCATCCTTGTGCTGATTGTTGACCCAAGACACTCCCTGCTAATTCCTGCATTAGTCACTGTGGCTCTGATGTTGGAAGTCTCTTGGGATTAAATTTAATAATTTAATTAGCAGCCTTGGCTGCTGCAGGTTTTTATTTTGAAGTGCTTGGAGCCCTGATGGAGCCCCAAATCTGAGTTAAACACAGAGGGCATAGAAGAGTTTGGCACTGGACAAGGTGATGATTTAAAGCCTGGGGGACCCAGAGTTGCCCAGGCAGGAAAGCACCGAGAGGACAATTCCTTCTATCCAGAGGGATGGTGGGCACAGGTTTGGAGGGCTGGGAAGGGAAGCTTTGGGCTCAGTGAGCTCAGTCCCTTGACTTGGGACCTGATGGGGGCTCAGAACCCTCCCCATGTTCAGCCTCTAAACCTGAGCCCTTGAGTTGCTCCTCCAGAGCAGCCACCAGAGAGTTCTGGGTGTTGGCTGGGGCTGGTCAAGCATTTGAGGATTAAATACTCTGCACTGGGAACAGGTCTTTGCTTTTCTTGTGTTGCACTGAGGTCCTGAGGTGATGAGCACGGTGTAAGGATCCTGAATGGAAACTGCTGAGAATAATCATAATTTTTATTGATCCGAGAGGCTGAAAGACCTCTCTGCAGCTCTCTGTTTGCTTGGTGTCTGATTACTCATTTCTGGCCCTGTAACAGTGCCGTTATTATTTCAGCAGAAGAATTGGGAGGAGGAGATTATCATTCTAGTAAAGTGTAATTCCTGAAATAATCATGAATTGGGTTTAAGGTGAAAACAAATGGGGGGTAACTTTGGGTGGGATTAACATCTTGTGTATGTTCTGAGCACTCCTTGGCTCTGCAGGAACAGTGGTTTACAGGCTAATACTTTGGTTTATTTATGATAAACCTCTGTTTAGAAGATCTTTCAGAGTTTGGTTTTGGGTTGTTTTTTGGGTTTTTTGTTTTAGTTTTTTTTTAAAGACTGACATTATTTAAAAAACAATCTAAAACCAATGGTCCTTTATCCTTGAGAGAAGCTTTTTATAAATGTGATTTTTTTTCCCCCTAAACAAAGAGAGCCCCCTGATTGTAAAGGATTGCAGCTCTCGGGTAGCACTGCTCTGATTTCATTTGCCACTTGCTGGTATTATCTGAGTCATTCCCAGGGAAGCAAACACAGAGCGGATTCTGTTGGATATTCTGCAGGATCCAGTGGTCGTGGTGCCTTGGGGGGTTTGTTCCTTGTGTGTTAAGAACACAAAATTCCCTAAACATTAAGAATACTTGAGCCCTTTCAATTTAAGGTGTGTGAACAGTTCTACAGGTCCTTTTGCTAATTTTTATTTATTTATTTTTCAATCTGTCACTATCTGAAGTGCTGAGCCAGTTTTGGGTATGTTTTGAACTGGCTGGATGAAATGGTCCTTCCTTTCTGAAGCCTTTTGATGAGCTGAAATCCAACCTTACAAAGCCATTCCCACTCTGCTCTGAGGGATGGTGGGGACTGGATTTCCTGGGATGAGGCTGATGGTGGGATGGACATACACCCTTATTAAGGTGAATCCTGTTAAATATGGTGAAAATACTGATGGGCAGTTGATGTTACTGGCAGAGACACTTTGTCTGGTGCTGGGAGAGCAGCTGTGCTTGGGTTCCTTTCAACACAGTTGTGTCTCAGCTCTGCCAGGGGCAACCAGATGATGCTGCACGGCTTGACAAGGCCCTGGCCTGGAGGGATGGAGTGGGGTGAGTGAACTGACAGAGGCTCTGGCTCACAAAACAGGCTGGAATTATTAATTCTGGGAGCAGGAGTGTGAAATCCAGAATCCCTGTTTCTGTGGAGAAAAAGGAGGGGCCACCACGTCGAGCAGACACTTGGCCCTTCCGAGCTGGTTCCAGGAGGAGCAGTGCCTTTCCATTTGGAATTTATTCTTTTTTGGTCTGTTAAGTGTTGCATGTGAGGCAAAAAACCAACCCCACCAAACCCCCCACAATTAAAACATTAATTATTAGTGCTGGGAGTATTTTGAGTCATTTCTGCATTCAATGGGCTGTAATTAAATCCTCGGTGCACACCAAATTGGGTCATCTATTATGTAAATAGGATGAGACACCCAGTAGCTCCAGCACCAAATGTGGGGGAGTCCTTAAGGGTGAAGTTCAGGGCTGGACTCTTGGAGTCTGATGGGTTCTGTCTGTCCTTAATTTCCTGCTCTGCCTTGTGCCCACCTGAGCACAGAGCAGATCCCAGGGAGGACGTGGGGTGAGATCCACCACAGGTCACCTGCTGCCTCCAGCTGTGGCCACCAAAGCCTCTTGTGTCCTCAGCCAGGTTGCAGTGAGGCAGGATGAATTCAGGGACATTAAAAGCCCCAACTGAAGAGGTGCCTGCTCGTGATGCTGCGCTGCCCGGGATCAAGCCCTCTATTCTCTTAACATGACGCTCGAGAACTCCTGGTTTAGCTTTCATAATTACAAATGCCAAACCTGATTTTGCTCCCTTCGGGGATGGGGGAAGCAGTAACAGGGCCATTATTATCAGTCAGAACAATTATGGAGCTCTTAAAGAACGAAATAACAAATACAATATCGAGCTGCTGGATTCTGCTCTCTTGTGACAGGGACTTGCTGGGGGAAGCAGCACCTCGTGGCATTCTGGAGCTGCTCCATCCTGATGTCCTCTGCTCACTGCAGTCATCGTTCCACCTCCAGAAGGGGCTCTGGGGGCCTCCCCAGCCTCCCCTGGTCCTTTCCTCCCAGCTCTCCAAGTTCTCACTTTTAAATCCAAACACGAGCCTCGGAATGTTCATGGGGTGGTCGAGCAGGGAAGCAAGAAGGAAGGATTACAGGTCTTCCAAACCTTTCCCAGTCCTCCACCACGCATTTCTCTTCCCATCAGAACAGGCTGCCCAGGGCAGTGCTGGAACCACTGTGCCTGGGAGTGTTCAAACAGAGGTGTGGATGTGGTGCTGAGGGACGTGGTTTGGTGGTGGCTTTGGCAGTGCTGAGGTTACGGTTGGATTCGATGGTCTTGGAGGGCTTTTCTAACCTTAATGATTCTGTGATTTTGCTCCCTGGTGAAAAGGGCTGCAGTTAGAGCTGAGTAGCTGTTGTGTATCAAATATTCTGCTGGAGTCCTCCAGGTATTAGTTTTCTGGAGCGTGTGCAGTTTGGTGCAGCTTGAATTCTCCAGGTTATGGAAGAAGGGGATATTTTTAACCTTTCAGAGAACATGTCTCTGGTAACTTCCCTCCCCCTGCACCCCCCCACCCAACCAAAGGATCTTTGTCTTACAGAATGTCTTTCCTGAGCCCACAGCTGATTCCTGACAAAGCAGGGGAGGGTTAAATCAGTAAGAAGAGCTCAGCCTTGTCACTGGAGTGAGGACCATCCACGGGAGGTGCAGAGGGAACTGTGCTGCTCCTGAACCCCAGTGTGGGGGCCACAATTAACCTGTGAAAGGGAAATCAGTGAGGATGTCACTGCAAGGGAGAGGGATGTGATTTTTACACCAGGCAGCTTTTCCCCTAACCCTCCCTGGAGTGGGAAGGAACTTGTGTGCTCTGCACATCTGGAATTGCCACGTCTGGAGCTGTAAGGAACGATGGCAGTGTTTGGGCTCTCGGCAGCTGAGCTCCTGCTGGGGAAGGGACTTGTGCCTCAGGCACTTCTCTCACCTCCCCAGCTCTGAACGCCAAGTTCCACACTTGCCTCCCTCTCTGCCTTGCCATTTGTACCTCTGGAACTGGGGTGCAGAACGTGCTGTGTGCACTCCAATGTTTAGAAGGGGGAAGCTTATTTATCTGGCTCAGCTGCCACAAACCCCTGCAGACCGTGTGGCTGATAATGGGCAAATGTGGGAGCTGGTGGTGTGAGCCTGGGGCTGGGTGTTGGGTGTTGGGTGAAAACCAGGCAGGGGGGACACTCTGAGGAGCTGCTGTTTCACTTTCCAACTTCCTTCGAGCTGGGTGGGTCAGGCTTGAGTGCTTTCAGCTCTGTCCTGTCAGGAGGGCTGGATTTGGCTTATCAAGCAGTGCTGGGCTCGCTCAGGGCTTGGCAGACATTATAGCAAAGCGAGATGCTGTTCATGCTGCAGTGGATAAGGGTTGCAAAGCTTGGGTTGGAGACTGCGAGAGGCTGAGAGGGAAATTGGAGTCACGGAGATAACGATCATTGGACCCAACGCTGCCCTCGCCAAAGGGCAGGGTGGGAGGCGGGCACGAGTCCAGCTGATCATCTGGAAAATAAGCGCAGATTGAGCCTTCTCCTCTCGGTAGGAGAACCTTGGGGATATGTGGAGGGAGAAGCAGAGAGGCCTGTGCTGGGTGCAGGGGGCTGGTCGAGTGGCAGGAGTGTGAGGGAAAATCTTTAAGTGCTTCAGGATATCATAAGGGCATCATGTCAGTGACATGTCATGCCCCTAAGCACTGATTTCCCAGGACAACAAACCAGTGAATATTATTAAGTGGCACAGTGACTTGAAACTGGTGCCTGTGATGTGACTCCAATGACAACAACGAAAATCTGTGGTTTTCTCACTAAGCATTAGTTCAGTCAAAAATCTCAGGGGGTACTTTTAATGCTCTCTGACTGTGTGTCATTTGGATTTGTTTTTTTCTCATATATCTTAAAAAAAAAAAGTTTAATTTGGTGTCACTGAAAAGCATCCAGAGGGCTCTGCCTTCTTACTGCCAACAGGTTATCATTTAATAGAATGCTTGCTATTTATATACAAATCAGCAGAGAGAGACATCTGGACTGGAGCTGCTGCCATGGGCTTGCAGCTTTTCTCTCCTTCTTTTTTCTGAGGAGGAGAATGAGATTTGTGGTTAAACTGTTTTCACCCAGCTCATTGTGCACCGAGAGGTAGTGAATAGATACCATCTCCTCACATGTGCTCACAATCACATTTCATCCTCCAGCACTGGAGCTTCCCTGTGCAGCTGCTGACAGAAGATTTTATTTGCCTGACAAAGGTCCCTGTGGACACAGAAATTGTTGCCCATCACCAGGAGTGGTCCTTCAGCAGATTTTAGGGCTGTCTTCCTTAGGAATTGTTCCTTCTTAAAGGTCCACTGGCTTCCTCCAAACCATTAAACATCCTCTATTAAAAAAAAATAAAACCGTGATGTTATAGATAAGGTGAAAATTGCCATTCTGACCTTTCCATCTGCATTTCTTCAGCTGCCCTGCCCTGCTCTCCTGTCTGTGGGACAGCAGGGCTGTGGGACACCCTGGCAGGGTGGGAGGGCACACCTGTCTGGGGTTTTGCACCTGCTTGGAGGGTGTAAAAAGCAGTAAGTGGGGGAATCGTTCAGTTGTGCCCTTTATGCTCGTGTGGCAGAGCTGGGGTGTGGCCAGTGCTGGTCCTGCCTTGCAGAAGGGCCATGGTTGTGGCTGCATCAGGTTCATTTCCCTTGCAGGAGAGCAGGGAATTGCTTCTTCCCCTCCTTGGTTGTGATGGCAGCGGTGCAGGATAAAACCATATCACGTTCATTGGTCCTGTTTGCTCACATTGCCTGTGATTTCAAACTTCTTTCCCTCATCTGAAGATAGATGGATAGTGGGGATTTTCCTTTGGCCTGTAGCTTTTCCTAGGAAAAGAGAATTTGGAAGCCAAGGATTATATTCTAGGCAAAGTATAATTTAGCATGATATAAGGTCGATCTAAATCTTTCCTGATCCAAACTCTTCTTCTATTCTGCTTTTCCCTGAAATCCCCACAAAGCAGACGGAGTTTATTGCTTGTGGAAGTCTGGTCTTTGTGACCCCTCTGTGTGCTCAACCTGGGGCTGATTCTGAGGGAATCTGTTCTATCAGTGCATCTTGATTTACTCCAGCCTCGAGAGTGGGCAGTGGGGTCCCTGTGCTTGGGTTTTGATCCCTCTGCCATGGTAGGCACCGTGCAGGTGTGCAGGGACAGGGGGACACGTGGCCTGCTGGGCCACCTCCTCTCCCAGCCACGGACACACTTTGGACCATGAAGTGTCCGTGGCATTTTGATGAGCAGGTTGGTGACACCCTCACTGCTCCTCGTGGGCGCTTTGGGAACCAGAGAGCCTGGCCAAAGTGGCAGGAGATGGGAGGAATGGCAGGAAAAGGAAACAGGGCAATGAACTCCTCTCCAAAGGGACAAAACGTTTGTCATGCTAAAAATACACAACCACAGAGCTGCTCCTCCATCTCATGGCAGTGGCACAGAGCTCTTTCAGGCTGATGGATGGGAGGGGCAGTGGTGCAGCTCTGCCTGGAGACATGTGGTAGCCCAAAGCGTGCCAGGGGGCCACAGAGAGCAGGATCACAGAGCCACAGGGTGTGCTGAGACCCACAAGGACCATCGAGTCCAAGCCTTAGCCCTGCTCAGGACCATCCCCAAGAGTCACCCCCTGTGCCCCAGAGCATCATCCAAACCCTCCTGCAGCTCTGGCAACCTTGGGGCTGTGCCCACTGCCCTGGGCAGCCTGGGCAGTGCCCACCATCCTCTGGGGGAAGGACCTTCTCCTGAGATCCCACCTGAGCCTGCCCTGACACAGCCCCAGCCCTTCCCTGGGTGCTGTCCCTGTCCCCACAGAGCAGAGATCAGTGCCTGCCCCTCCTCTGCTCATCCTCTGACACATGAACATCTCCAAGGTGGGGTCTCAGTGATGGAGTGCTGGGGCTGTCACCCCAGGGAAGGCCACGGGGAGTGACCTCAGCATGGGAGATGCCCCATTTTTGGGGGGCTGAGGAGATATTTCACTGGGGAAACATGAAGTGTTCAGGAACAGGCAGTGCATGGAAGTGCCCACCTCCCTGAGCTGTGGGATGCTGGGAACTCGACAACTTGGACACAGAGGTGTGTAATGTGCAAGGGAGCATTTTTTCTTCCCGAGCAGCTGTTTATAGGACCAAAGAGGTCGTAGGGGAACATCCCACATGGCTCCCCACCTCGTGGCCAGAGCTTTGTCTCTTCCAAAAGCTCTGCTCGCAGCAAAGTTTCCTATTTTCCCACTACTTAGGACTTCTGGTTTCCCTCCTGTGCCTTTGTGGGCTGTACCACCGAGTGTGGGAACACTCCTGCACATGCTGCTCCAAATGTGGGTTCTGATTACCTGGGAGATGGCCTGGGAAGCCTCTGTGCTCTGTGGCACTGCACATGCTCTGAGCACATTTACAAGCCAGCCACACACTGGGACAGAACTAGGTCACTGGTCGACTCCTTACTGGACAGATGTTTGGTTTTTCCTGATTCATCCCCTATATTAAGTGACATAATTGGGATTTTAGGGGTAACTGAGTCTTGCTGACCAGAGCTAATTTTCATTGTGGGCCCATCAGAAGGTTGAATTTTGGAGGCACAGAATGAGAGTTTTTGGTACATGGGAGAAAGCGGGATATTTTGTCTTTGACTCGCAGTGGGAGGTCACAGCCTTTTGTGCTGGCAGCTCTGAAACCAGCACAAACTGGGGTGATTAGCTCCCTTTTCTAATGAGTACACAAAGCTGATTGTGAATGAGCCAGTGGGTTCATTGTGCACCCTTGGCCCGCGTTTAATCCTTTCTGTGAGACCCCCTTTTACACAGGGACACCAATTGGAATCCAATTTACCCCGGGCTCGGCATTCAATCTCCTGACGCCGGCGACGCCGCTAATCAATGGAATTGAAATTCCGGGGCCGTCCGGAGTCTCCTCCCTCCAGCTCTGCCACTCTCCCTGCTACGCCCGCCGTTTGGGAGAGATGAAACCCTCGAGTGGGAACCACTTTGTCTCCCTAATACAAGAATAAACAACGTCTCCCTTCTTGGCAAAACACGTCGGCGCGCCGTGTAACAAGCAGCAGAGATCTTAGAAGTCCATCAAGAGACGTGATGGTAATTTTGCAGCGACGACCACCTCGCTTTTAGTGAGAATTATCTAAATATGAAGATAAAAGGCAGAAGAAAGGGAGCTTGACGTGCAGAGAGACACATGAAAGGGTTCGGGAGAGGCTTTTGGTGCTGCACAGAGAGATTTGCAGCTGAGTTTTCTGGCAAGCACCTGCATAGCAAGAGGAGTCGCTGCCTGGTTGGTTTGCACTTTTACAAGCAGGACTTGTTCAATCGGTTTTGGGGTGGGCCCCAGGGATCAGTAAATGCCAAAGAGGAGACCTCCTTCAGCCCCTCTCAGCAGCCTTGGGCACGGTGGAATTACAGCAGAAGGAACTCCCTCCATGTTGCAGTTGAGACACAGAAGGATAAAACCAGTTTTGCAGGAGCGTCAGTGTTTGGGCACCCACGTGTGATGGGAGGGATGGATTTTGGAATGTCCATCCTCTGGGAATGAAGCAGATGGAATATCTCACCTGGGAAGGCCATAAATGGGAATGCCACGAATTGGGACCTGCTCTTGGAAACTGTGGCCAGTGGTGGCTTTAGAAACCCAGCCCATTTTGTGCCTTGGAACCACTCAGGTCAGGAGCTGCTCTGTTCTCCTCCCCAGCTCTTGCTCTTGCTGCTGCAACCCCTTGAAATATTTATTCTGCCTTTTATTCCTCAGTGCTGTTTAATAGCCCGGGCACAGCGGTGCTGGGGAAGGTTTGTATTCTGTTACAGTCATTGTTTTGGGACGAGCTGGGATCTGGAAAGCTGACACTGGGCTGGAAATTAATGAGTGTGTATTCCCCCTGCAAGCCACATGCCAGGTGCACTTATTGAAAAAATCATGAAGTGGCCTCCCCCAAATGAGGTGATCCTTTCTGCACAATTGCCTGGGTTTGCCTCTCAGCTCTGCCCTGCTTCCTGAGCTGCTGGATGCACACTGGTTGGTTTGGGGTTCTGAGCCTGGTGGATGCTCTCGGTGTGTTCATGGTCCTCCTTCCCCTGGCTCTGTAGGTGCTCTTTCCTCTCTGCATTGGGCTGTTGGGGGCTGTTCTGAGAGAGGGGAAGCTGAAAGGCCAGGCAGAAGCTGTTGGTTCACAGGGTATCTGCCTGCCTGTTTGATGGGCATCAACCTTGATCCAGGTCCTCAGGACTGGCGCTGTTGATGACTTGATCTTCAGCTGCTCATGCTTATTTCCACACAGAAATATAAAATAAATGTAAACCCACCCCAAACCAGCCCCCTACAGTTATTGCTTCAGCCTGCTGCTCCCAGTTCAGAGGTGCCTGTTACCCTTCCCTGAGGAAGATGTGGATTACCAGGAGGGATGGCAAGGGAATTGCTGGGTATGGAATAGCCCCAGGCTGCAAACCACCGGTGTTTTCACTGGGCAGGATCTTAACATTGCCATTGATTCAGACAGGAAAAGGCTGGTTGACTTCTCAGGCAAAGCTGATCTGCCTTTCCTTAAGGTGAGGGCATGTTATGTTTTATTTTCTGTAAATTCAGCAGTCTGAATTGAGGACAAACTGAAGTGTGCAAAGGAGCCTGTTTAATAACTGGAGTATCTGGGGCCATTGGATTTGGTGAGCTGTCTCTCTGAGCTCCAGCTTGATTTGGTGGAGAGAGGACACTGATCTTATTTGGCAGAAAGAAATGGATGTTTGTGTTCTGATGCCTGTTCAAGTGCTTTCTCTTCTATATGTGCAGGATGCTCTGTCCTGAAATCAGATCTCGTCTGTCTGATACATTTTAAGCAGGATGATTCTGACTCTTTCACAACTTTCAAGTGTAAATGTGTTAATGTTTTGCCCAGCACATTATTTCTAACAGGCTGAACTTTCATTGTGTTTTCACAGTTTGGGTTTAGCTTTAACTCGAGGCTTTCAATGCTATTTATTTCGTCATCGTTTCTGACATCCTGGGAGCCTCACGACTCCCCCAAGATTGCAAAGACGAGGCCAAACTCCCAACCCCCCTGGCTTGGTTTTTTTCAAGCTCTTCCTTTCCCTCCCCAACCTCCCAGCTCCCAAATCTGAGCCCCAGGGGAAAATGGGAAGTTGCTTCCTCAGACCTGTCAACTCTTGTGCTTTCAGGGTGAGCCTAATGATGTTGAGCCCTGTATGATTCTTTCACACTTGTCTCCTCCAATCTCAGCCCGCCAGACAAGCAGGGGCTGTGCAGAGCGAGGCATGAAAGTCCTGCCACGCTGCAAATCTGCAAAACACACGCCCTGGCTGGGAAGGAAATTTGGGATCAGATGCAAATCCTGTGTGTAGCAGAGCTGCTCGGGTTGTGGGTTTGTTTTTTTCTTCCCCCTGCAGTTTAATGTGATTTTTGTCTTGCTGCAAAGGAAATCAGGTTTTGGAGGGACACGGGGAGGGATAAAAGCGAGGAATTATGCTGAGTGTTTCCCATCTGCCTGATGGTATGTAGGTGGAAATAACTAGCAGGATTTGACTGTGGAGAGAAGAGAAAGAGTGCTGAAATTGAGCACAGGGGTGGCCTCAAGCTGAATGTTTCACAGATTGACCCTCTCTGCCTTTTTTCACCAATGATGAGACCTCTTGTCCTCGGGACATTCTGTGCCTGAAGGCTCGGGGTGGAAATCCTGGCCTGGCATTAAGAGGCTCCTGGAGTCCTCTCCAAGCACTGCATGCAGCCCAGCGTGTCCCCCGTGGTTCTCCCACTGAAGATGGGGAAGAGATGCTCCCAGGGTAGATTTTGGGAGCAGCTGGTGTGCAGCAGCACCAACCTGCCCAGGCTCCATAGGGTGAAGTCATCCCTTTCTCCTCTGTGTTTGCTTTTCGGCTCAATCTCGGAGCAGTTTCCTCTCCTTCTGTGTTTCTGGTGAGTCACAGAGGAGCAGAGGAACAGGCTAAACACAGATGGGAATGAGAGCTCTGCAGCCCTGAGCCTGCTGCCTCAGTTTCTCTCCAGAGCCCACTCTTTTTGCAGGTAGTGTTTGGCAAGTCAGGTGTGGGTGCTCCAACCATCCCAAAATTACGTGGAGACGGGGCTTGCTTGCCCTTTGCTGTTGGGTTGACTTTATATACTGTGGAGATTGGATTTATGGTGTGTGTGAGCAGTGACTGCCTATTTTTGAACTAATATCCAGCGATTTGTTTGCTCCTCCTGGGGATTTACCAGCTGATTTCGTACAGGGCTCCAGTTTTGGTGGGACAGAACAATATCTGAAGCCATGTAGACAATTGCTGAGCATCTGTTGCCCTGCAAGGGGATGGCACACACTGGTGGAGATCCCTCCCTTGGACAGTCCCTGCTCTGGAGGAGCCACTGGTGGATGCAATGGGTGGAAAGAAACGGGGTGGAAGGAGAGAAAAAATAGCTGGGGGGTTGCACATCTTATTAAATTTTTACTGCTCTCTCCATACTTTATCATTTTTAAATAGGGCTGGGTCTTTTTTGCTTATAATTTGGTTGTGGTGGGGTCCCAAACAACCCAGGCCCCTCAAGGCTCTGCAGAACTGCCCCTTTCCATGTGCCCACACAGCTGTGCTTGGGCTTTTTTTTGGGTTTTTTTGGAGACTGTTTGGCCAGCAAAGGCTGATGTTGGACGGAAGGCTCTGCCTTCAAGGCTTCACCCTGCAGCAGACACTGCCACTGCAACTGGGCTAAACAGCAGATTTGCCAGCCTGGTTGAGTCAAAACACATGTCAGGCCCTCCTTTTGTCCTGTTTCCTCCTTTCTGCAAGTGTTCTCCACTCCAAAATACTCCTCCCAGCTGGCCAGTGAGACCCAAACGTGTCAGTGCTTCCTCTTGGAGGTGAGAGACCTCCTTAGGAGACACATCAGGCTTGTATTTATGAGAACAGGGTAGAAGCAGGATGTTTAAAAATGTTTGCATTGATGTGCTGTCCTGAAGACTCCCCCAAAGCTGCCCCGAGGGCAGTTCTGCCCGGGCTGGGCTGTGTTGTTACCCCTGGAGGTGGTGGGGCACCCAGGGGTGCTTGGAGATGCCTCATTTAGAGCAGCCAGCTCGGTGTTAAACCAATATTGTGTTAGCACATCCCTACCCCGGTGACTGTGCTTTTAATCAATATGCACTGTGCTAAACACTGAATCAAGATCAATCCCCCAGGGATGTTTTCTTTTTGTGACTGCTCTGAAATCCTCTTCAAGCACCTTTGAGTCAGTCACCCAACATCTGCTCGGCCCTTGTTGCCATCAGCAGCCACTCAGAGGGAAACTTTTGGGGGTGCCCTTTGCCAGAGCTCTCAGTGATTCAGGGGGAGCACAGGGGGGTGCTCAGAACACAGCCCAGGGACAGCAGGAGGCAGCTGCCACCTGCAGGGTGACCCTGACGTGTGGGCCCTGCCTAAAAGGTTCTCCGTGAACCCTAAAAAATGGGGTCACTGATTTTTTATTATTATTATTTTAATGGAGCTTTCTTGTCCTTTTAATCCTTCCTGTGCGGTTTTTGGGGCTGGTGGCACTGGAGGAGGGGATGGTTGGTAGGAAGGGAGGGTGGACGTGGCTGGCTGGGGGACACTGCGGTGGGACTGGGCACAGGGGGACAATGTCCTGGGGCTGGCATCGCTCAGGAACATCTTTCAGGAGGTTCAGCCACGAGAAAAGAGCTGGCTCTGGCATTCTGATCGTCATTTCCTTGTCCTTCTCCACTTTTGCCCTCCTGGGGATGCGTTTGGAGAACTCCTTTGGCAGAGCCCCTGGCTTCATTAACCACTTCCCCCTGTTTGCCCTGGTTGGTCACACTAAACCAGCCTTTGATTCTAACCTGGTGCTGATGTGCCACCCCTTTGAACAATATTGGTCACAGCAGATACCTGTTCTCCTTGTCTAAGTGACCCTTCCATCCTGCTGGGCTGTCCCGAAGATGGGTTTGTAGCCTCTCCTTCCCATCCCAGCACAGCCCTTCCCCAGGATCTGAAAGGACAGGTGGTTGTGGTTGTGGTTGGCATGAATTTGGCAAAGTTTTCGTGTGAAGAAGGAGGAGATGCAGCAGGGGAGGTGGAAGGGAACACATGGGCTCTTTTTTTAGGTGACCCATTGTTTCCAGCTAGTGCCTTTGCTTTCAGTGGTGGGAGATGGAAATTAAAAGAAAAAAAGGAAAAGGGAAAAAAATCTCCAAATAAGCAGAGACATTTGGAGTGAAATAAAAAAAAAACCAAACCCCCAAACCTTACTTTGCTTTGCTAATAGATTGTTGGCGGGTTTTTTTTTTGTTTTAGCTACTTTTTGAACCAGTTGGGCTCTGTGGTGACAAACTCAGGGCATGGGCTGTATCGACTGCTGGAGCAGAAGACTCTGGTGCTGGGGCAGCAGTTCCAGTCCTGCAGATCACTGATAAACAAGCCAGGGTAGATCTTCCCTCTGGCATCCTGATATTTGTGCTTGGTGCCTCCTTCGATCCCAGCCTGGCTCTGATGGCAAAGAACTGCAGAGTCATCCCAGAGAATGGTTGGAGTTGGAAGAGACCTCAAAGACCATCCAGTTCCACCACATCCCTGCCACGGGCAGGGTCACCTCCCAGCAGCCCAGGTGGCTCCAGCCTGGCCTTGGACACTCCCAGGGATCCAGGGGCAGCCACAGCTTCTCTGGGCACCCTGTGCCAGGGCCTGCCCACCCTCCGAGGGAGGAATTCCTTCCCAATGCCCCATCTCATGGTGCCCCATTAAGAAGCCATTCCCCCTTGTGCTATTGCTCCATCCCTTGTCCAAAGCCCCTCTCCATCTCTCTTGGAACCCCTTTAGGCTCTGCAAGGGGCTCTCAGGTCTCCCTGAGGATCCTTCTCTTCTCCAGGTGAACCCCCCCAGCTCTCCCAGCCTGGCTCCAGAGCAGAGGGGCTCCAGCCCTGGAACATCTCCGTGGCCTCCTCTGGCTGCTCCAGCAGCTCCAGGTCCTTCCTAACAATTCCAGCAGCAGGGAGAGGAGCAGCTCTGCCTTTGGTCTGACATTTAGGGGAGGGCGTGATTTGCCCCGTTTCAGTGGTCATTAATGTTGACATTAATTCTTATTATGTGTCCTTTGTTCTTGGCCACCACGATGTGATTCCCCCCCACTCCACCCCGCTGCAAACAAACACAAGTCATTGTGGTGGGGTTGCAGACCTGAGGGACTCATTCTGCAATTTCCAGCCCCATGTTCTTTTGTCCTGGAATGAAAATGGTCATCTTAGGGAATGGCTATTTTTATCCAGCCATTTGTTCGCCGGGAAGTGGGTTGAGACCTCCAGTGGTGTCTCATTGACTGCTGAACGGCGGCCGTGCAGCGCAGAGCACTCCTGGGCTTGGCTGGGCCCTGGTCAGAGAGAGAAAAGCTGGTTGAAAAAGCCACCTCATATGGTCCTCCTAACCCCACTCAA
Organism: Campylorhamphus procurvoides; assembly: GCA_013396655.1. Lineage (NCBI taxonomy): Eukaryota > Metazoa > Chordata > Aves > Passeriformes > Dendrocolaptidae > Campylorhamphus > Campylorhamphus procurvoides. Next base: position 119,723 of record WBMV01007815.1, read on the forward strand.
GGCCCTCCTTTCAATTCTGTCCCTTGTTTTTGGGGTTTTTTTTGGTGGAACTCAAGAAACCTTCGTTTCCGACGTACGAGTGAGAAATGGTGCCAGTTTTTGGCAGAGAGAATTAAAGTGTGAAACTTTGCTGTGGTTTGCTGGGAGGACCACAGTGCTGGGAGCTGGGGGTGTGTGAGCTGTTGGAGATGACAACACAAGATGGGTGGTTGCTCTTCTCCAGCAGGATGTTCCTTCTAGGAGGGCGCGGCACGAGGGGTTCGGACGCAGCTCTGGGAAGGGATGCTTGGATTGCTCATGTGTAGGGGGAGCCTTGGACTTCTGAGCTGGTGCCAGCACTGCAGGTGACACGTCCCTGCACTGCTGCTGGCTGGGGGGGCCTTGTCCCTGACAGTCCAGAGCCTCCCTAAGTCATCGCTGCTCCCTAAAAAAGCTGCTTGAAGAATCTGAAGGTGCTTCTGCATCTTATTTTCTTTGCTCCCATCTCCTCCCACCCAAGTGATCTGGTCAGGAGGTGCTGGGGGGAAGGTGCCAGTTGGAGGTGCCAGGGCTGGGTTCCTCTGTCAGAAGGTTCCTCTCCTGGTCCTCTGGGTGAGGAGTGATGGACTTATCCTTCCAAGGAGAAAGTGAAATGGCGTGTTTTTGAGCGTTGAAGACACTGCCCAAATGTTGTTGTGGTTAATCCTCAAGCCAGGGTGTTGCCTTTACCTGTGAGAGAAGGAAACTGAGGCAGAGGCTCCCTGAGTGCCAGGAGCTCATTTAGAGCCCTGAGGATCAACTGTGCAATCGTTTGGGTGACCAAACTCCTTCTCAATTAAACTATTCAAAAGCCAGTAGTGAAAATTCTGAAGCCAAACTCAAACTGCAGAGTGAAAAGCAGAACACTGTAAACCATCCCTGTGGTTTTGGTCTCTGTACAGAGGACACGTATACAGGTATTTATCAGGAATTATTTTATTTCTTTAATGCTACATAGATGCTGTTGTTGCTTTTTCAAGGCCTTTTTTATTTTATTTTTTTGTTTAATAAGCCCAGGCAAACAGCTTGGCCATTGCCCTGGTGCTGACTTGGCTCATGGATCACCGTGCTGGGAAGTTTGTCTTAATCAGTGCTCTGCAGTCAGTGGATTGTTGCTTCATTAACCTACTTGTTTTTAAGTATCTCTAAATCACAAAGAGGGGAAGTCCTGCTGCTTGCTGAGAAAGCAGCCCTGTTTGCAGCATCTCTCCTCTCTCTGAAGCACATTTCTGCTTCACACTTGGGGTTTAAAGGGTTTTTTTTGCTGTTTTTCTTACCCGTGAGATTTGGTGGTATAGCCTGGAAGGCCCTTTCAGATGTGTATATCCAAAATTGCAAGTGCTGTTGCTTTTAACATCCAAGCTCCCTGGGGATATTTGGTTCTGGAATACATCTATTCTCCAAGTGTTATTTCACTGCTCACAATGTCACAGCTAAGGTCTTGTTGTTCAGGAGGTACATTTTATTTGTCAGGATGCTGTATCTTCCTAAAGAGGCAGGGAACTGCAATAAAAAATGATTTATTTTCTTTTTTTAAGTGAATCATTACCGGAGTTGTTAAAGGACACTCATAAATGTTGTTATTAGAGAGCTGCTCGCAGGGTCTGGAGGAGGAGGGGAGGTTGGTGTCAGGTTGTACAATCTCACAGTGGTTCTGTGCTAATATTTCTCTGGCTAACAGTGCTGCTCTTCAGTGCTCGTGGCCTGGGTGTCTGTGGAAGACTTGGAGGGGAGGGGAAGGGGTAGGAAAGGGTTGTTCTGGCTGTGGATGCTGAGGGGTGTAATTGGTGAGGGCAAGGCAGTGAAATCCTTTAGTGGGGGAATGGACCTGAAAGGCATCTTTGCAGTCTTGGCTTGGAATTGTGGAATCACAGCGTGGTTTGGACTGAAAGGGAACTTTTGGGTCATCCAGTACCATCCAGACAACTCCCACTATTCCAGGGTGCTCCAAGCCCCGTCCAGCCTGGCCTTGGACACTCCCAGGGATCCAGGGGCAGCCACAGCTTCTCTGCCCAACCTGTGCCAGGGCCTGTCCACCCTCCCAGCCAGGAATTCCTTCCCAATATCCCATCTAACCCTGCCCTCTGGTAGAGGGAAGCCATTCCCTGTGTCCTGTCCCTCCATCCCTTGTCCCCAGTCCCTCTCCAGCTCTCCTGGAGCCCCCTTAGGCACTGGAAGGGTCTCTCAGGTCTCCCTGGAGCCTTCTCTTCTCCAGACTGAACAATCCCAGCTCTGCCAGCCTGGCTCCAGAGCAGAGGGGCTCCACCTCACCCTTGACTGGTGACATTGGAGCATCTGTTGGGCCCATCACTGGGGACAGGACTGGGGACTGGGGGTGGCAGCTGGTGCCACTTGCCCAGCCCACGATTTGGAGTTGGGAGCAAGAACCGAGGAGCTGCTTCTGATTTTTCCACTCCTTCTTGGAATTGCAATGTCAAGATGTAACGGGGAGAAGAAGATGTTTTCTGTTCCTCTGTCAAGTGTTCTGTTGGTGTCTCTTTTGTTGTCAGTGCCAGGGCTGTTGAAAACTCCATTGTTTAAAGTTTGGAGCTCGGAGTTAGGGCAGGAGGTGCCTCGGTGCAGTCGAAGCCCAGCCATGACTCAGGGGGGAATTTGGAGGTGCAGGCACCGAGGGGGCCACTCTCCTTCCTTTGCCACACGGGCTCTTATGCAACAGGAGCTGACAAGGACATTTTGGAACACTTTCACTGACTCCACACAAGCATCAGCCCTGAGATTTGGAGAGCTTTCTAATTGAGTGATCTTCTCGCGGAGAATCAAATACCTATTAGCAAATTTTTTTAAACATAACAAAGAATAATTGAACTTCAATAGCATCTGATTACATTTGGTGTGCTTCAAAACCCCATTTATTTTCTTACTGAGTTCAGTTGCAGTGGCATTTCTATATTTGTGGTTTTGTGCCTTGTGGGAAGTGCCACGTGCAGGATTGGCACTGCAGGGCCTGACTTGTGCATGAAGGACTCACTCCAAGGGAATCTGGATGGTTCAGGGAGGTGCCAGCCAAGGAGAATCACCATTTTTGTTGCTGGTTACCAGCCTGTCCTACCTGTTGCAAAATGGAACATGATCTGGAAACACACGCTGTGGGTTTTAAAGTTCTCTTCCAAACTCCTGAAGCATGTGAAACTTCCTCTAGATTAATGTTTAGACCGAATTTATTAAACGAGTGGGATTTTTCTAGCATGAAACCCTTGAAATGAACTCCTCAGGCTCTTACCTCGTGCTGCTAGAAGAGACAAAAGCCAGTCTGTCTCTCGTGTTTAGATTTATTTTGCAGAAATATTGTTCCATTTGGGTGGGTAAATGCTGGGGTCACTTCATCACCCTTTGAGATGTTCTCCAAAGGAGCTGTCCCTTTGAGAAGGAGCTCTCTCAGCCCTCTGTGCTCGTAACCCATTTGTGCAGCTGGGCCAATGGATGTGCCCAAAGCCTTCAGCTTGGCCCAGGTGGGCAGAAGCTGCAGGTTTGGTGGGCTCAGAGAGGAGCACAGGAGCTGGCTGAGCATCCAGAAGGTCCTCCTGGCTCCCTGGAGCTCCCTGGTGCTGGGAGCATGGACAGGGCTGTTCTTCCCTCCAGTGTTCCCTGAGGTGGGCGTGGAGCTGCTGACACACATTGCTGGACATGGTGGGAACACCAGCCTAGGTTGGTGTGCTCCACTGCCCAGCTCCCCTCTCCTCCCAGGTGTCCTCCTTGCCCTGTTCTCCCAGGTTTTTACCTCCTCAGGTGAGATCTTCTCCCTCCTGGGAAACCCTTGCCACAGTGGACTTGCCCACCTGCAGCTCACGGTGCTTTGAAAACATGAATTGAGGCATTTTCTGAGTTCCTGGGGGTGTTTTGGGTTCGTTTAGACGAGAATGGAGAAGGAGCTTCATCTGTACTTTTTAAAGGGCAGAAAGACCCCAGTGCAGGAGCTTGTTCTGGCTTAATGGCCCCACTTTCAAACCACGTGTTGCTGAGCCCCAAAGGAGCTGTTTTGGGGTGGTTGGTTCATCAAACCTTCACTAACTTGTGGTTAGTGCCACGATTCCAAACGGGCATAACAATTTAGACATCGCCTTTTGTTGTCCCTACTTAAACAAGCAGCATCTGCTGCCCCCGAACCCTGCGGAACTGGGGGCAAAATACACCGAGCCCTTGGGCTCTGCAGCTTGGCCAGTGTGCCTGAAGATGCTGTGAGTGCTGCCCCAGCCCTTCCGAGGCTGAGCCCAAACCCCTGCCCTGGGAATGTGCTGGGTGAGCTCCCACTGAGCTGTCCAAAAGGGGACAGCTCATCATGAGCCAGCTTGGTCAGATGGTGAACGGGGTTTGATGGAGAGAAGCCCCAGGAAAGACGGGAAGAAACGCTTTGTAAAGCACATTTTGTTCCTGCAAAACACCGAGGTGGCTCCTGGAATCTCATGCAAACATCGAATAGCTCCTATTTATCCCCATCTCCCGAAACGTGCTGTGGCTGGAGTGGAAGCAGCTGCCTCCTGCGCAGAGAAAGGGAGGCAGAGCCTCCTCTCGGTGCCCCCAGCCCCTGCCTTCAATTAGCTGCTGCCTCGGCTCCGAGTGCTGCAGTGTGACCACTCCTCCTGTCAGAACCGGCAGCGAAAATGCAGCACAGTAATGAATTTGTAACGAGAGAGTGGGGCTAACGAGTGTCCTCAGCTCAGGAATGCAGGGGGATAGATTCAGCCAGGTGTATGGGGGGAGGGAAAGGAAAAAAAAAGGCAGCATCTCCAGGCTGGATTTTATAATTAGGGCACATGGTGTAACTCTTTTGTTTTGCAGAAGCCGGCTTTATTAATTGATGTAGAAGGTTGCTGCGTGCTATTCATTGTTTGATTAAAATGCCTGTATAAATAATTAGGCCTCTTCTGTTTGTTTTATTTTTGCACCCGATTTCCATTCTCCTGCGGAACAAAAAGGAATTAGCAAAGGCGTGTGTTTGGCAAATATTTTAACCCGTCGCTGCTCTGCCCCCGGTCACCCAGCGCTGCAGGAATGAGGTGACCTTGGTGCCAGGCTGGTTTGGGGCTCAGGGACCCTCTGGAGAAGCCGTGGTGGTCCCTCCTTTGTGTGTGTGCTGCGGGCTTGGCATCCCTCGGGGAGACAAACCTAAACGCCGATATTCGGTCCCCGCTGGAAGTTTCGGGTCAGCACCACGCCTTGGTGGGGTTTTGGTGGAGAAAAAGAGGTTTCAGGCAGGCTGAATTGGTGCCTGTCTCCTTGCAGAGGGCTGGGCAATGCTGCTGTTTGTGCAGGAGCTGCTGCACAGCTGGGGCTGGGCTTGGGAAGAGCCTTTTGGAAGCGCCAGGAATTGTGTTCTTGTTATCATTGCTGCCTTTCGGTGGGAACACATGGAAAACCTGCCCGTGTGCAGGAGCTGGGAGCAGGCTGGACCTGGGCAGGAAATCCTTCCCCTGGGAGCGCTTTGCTTAGAGCTGGTCATTTCTGTGCATCGTTTGGTTTTCCCCTGAGAAAACTCTAGGGGGGGTGACGGGAAACTTGGTCATGGTGATCCCCTCCTGGCTCCCTGGACCGTGGTGGGTGGCTGTGGTGTCCCCCTGTCCCTCTGGAGCCCAGCCAAGCCAGGGGCTTCATGGACAAGGCTCACATGAGGCCCTTTCACAGATGGGAGGTGCTCCCTGGCAGCGTTTGCAAAGTGGCCTGAGAAGGGGAATGGGGATGTCTACGGGCACCTTAAAAACGTCCTTAGCAACCTAAGGTCTGAACTCACCCCCCTCACCCTTGATCTCCTGCATTTGCCTGTTTTTAAAGACGAAAATAGGTAGGAAATGGTGTAGACTCTTGGTTCATGCAGAGTGCCTGATGTGCTCGTGGGTGGCTGAGTCATCCCACCCAAAATGCTCCCTGCACAAAGAGCAGTTCAGGCAGGAAATGAGGAGAACCTGTTGTTTCACCCACTTTCCTTCTCCTTCCACCTCCCCCTGGCCCACAGGTCCCGTGAAGTGTCAGAAGAGGGTCAGAGGGGCTTTCCTTTGGCAGGGCATGGATGCTCCTTCCTCCTGGCAGGGCTGCCCCAGCTTCCTGAAGGTTTCTCTGGCGTGGATCGATGGGAGAGCACAGTTTAAGAGGAGAGCCAGAGCTCCATCTGCTCCCCGGGGAGAGGGGGAGAGTTGGGGCTGTAAGAAGAGCTCAGTGAGTCTCTCTGGCCAGGAAAGGAAGAGGCAGGGACTGTCTGGCTCAGGGGGAGTTCCAAAGGGCTGCTCTTCACCCCACGGTTCTCCAGCCCTCAGGCCTTGCTGTGTCCCCCCATTGTCACCATCCTGCTCTGGTGGGAGTGGTGGTGGCACCTCTGCTGCAGGAAAGGAGGGAGCCCGAGGCTCCTGCCAGGAGGTTTGCAGGGCTGGGGACAGTGAGGTGACACCAGTGTGAGTCACACTGCTGGCAGTGACCCCACAGCTCTGTGCCCTGGCTGTGCAGGGGGAATGGGTGGGTTTGGGGCTGGAGCTCAGGATGGCTCCTCAGCTTTCCTCATCCTTCTCCGTGTCTTCCTTGACTCACCCGCCCTTCGGAGGATCCCAGAACAGTTTGGGCTGGAAGGGACCTTAAAGCCCATCCAGTGCCACCCCCTGCCATGGGCAGGGACACCTTCCACTATCCCAGGTTGCTCCAAGCCCCGTCCAACCTGGCCTTGGACACTCCCAGGGATGCAGGGGCAGCCACAGCTTCTCTGCCCACCCTGTGCCAGGGCCTGCCCATCCTGCCAGGGAAGAATTTCTTCCCAGTATCCCATCCAACCCTGCCCTCTGTGAGAAGCCATTCCCCTTGTCCTGTCCCTGTCTTCTCTGGTTTATTTTGCCATCTGTGTGGTGGGACATTGCCTGATGCCAGAGGAGAGGTGATAATTCCCTGGGTTTCAACCCAAACCACAAAGCTTTGTGCCTTTAGGTGAGGTTTGCTGCTGTTTCAGACCTGTAGAGTGTTGGCTGAGCTTTGCACGTCTCTCCTGTGCTCCAGGAGATACCACAGAGAGGATTTTCTCTCCTCCTTGGTGCTAAAAACTCACGTTGCTTTGTGTGATTTGCTCCCTGAATATGAGAAGCTCTTGGGAGAGTGAGTTAGTGGGGTCTGTTAGTGAGCTGTGGAGGGCAGAGGTGCCCAGTGAGGCTCTGGGATTGCTGGGATCAGGCTTAGGAACTGGCAAAGTTCAAATACATAAAAGTGCTCTTTAATTCTGTGTCGTTTTTAATCTGCAATATTACTCTAGTAAAGTTATGATTTGGAACAAAAAATACTACTTTTTTTCCCTCCAGCCTAAATGCTGCATCCTCTATTTTTTCCTTTTGCCTTCCCTGCCAAACCCAGAGCAGTCAATGGGTGGAATTCTTTGCAAGAAATTCAGACTTTTCAGTTTTAAAAAAAGTTGAGAAGACAGCCCAGAGCCTGTGCCTGTGCCAGGGAGGGAGCTGTGATGCACACAGCCAAACCCAAAGGAGCCCACCCCACCTTCTCCCTGGCATTCCCATAAAACAGGGACTCAGCCCAGCTCTAGCAAAGGAGAGCAGCATTGGGATTTTGGGTGGGATTTTGGTTAATGCCAGGTGCAGAGTCCTCGTGTCAGGGATTCCCTGGTGGCTGGGAGACTCCAGTCCCTATGTGTGACTCCTGGCTGTGCTGTTTGCACTTTTGGGAGGTGACTGAATGCCCATCCCCACAGCAAAGCGACTTGGACTCATCTGATTTGGGGGTTGGAGGTTTAAAGGGATGTATAATGGGCTTTAACGTACAATTGTGGAATCAGTGAGATTGGAAAAGGGCTTGAAGATCATCAAGTCCGACCAATTCCCACCACTGCCAGGCCACCACTAACCCACATCCCACATGGCTTTTAAATCCCACCTGGGGTGGTGACTCCACCCCTGCCCTGGGCAGCTGTGCCAGGGCTGGACAACCCTTTAGGGCAGAGATTTTCCCTAATACCCAACTGAAACCTGCCCTGGCTATTTCCTCTTACCCTCTTTCTTGTTCCCTGGGAGCAGAGCATGACCCCACCTGGCTCCCCAGTTCTGTCAGGGAATTGTAAAGAGAGAAGGTGCCCCCTGAGCCTCCTTTTCTCCAGGCTGAGCCCCCCCAGCTCCCTCAGGAGATCTCCAGCCCCTTCCCCAGCTCCAGCCCCTTCCCTGGCCACGCTCCAGCCCCTCAATGTCCTTGTGGGAGTGGAGACCCCAAACCTGAGCCCAGGATTTGAGGAGCCTCAGCAGAGCCAGCACAGGGAGATGCTCCTGCTCAGAAGTTGTTATAAATATGATCCACAGTCATTTTCCTAAACGTGCATATTTTGCATCAAATCCCCTCAGAACAGTTTGGCTGTTCTCACAAACTTCCCAAATCTACAACTCTGGTGGCAAAATCCTTCTTCTTTAGGCTCTGGCTGAGAGGGAGAGGAAACCAGCTGGAAAGTCTGAGTCAAACAGCGTTGCAAGTTGAATAGCGAGGAAATGTGACCGTTTGCAAGAAAAGTTGTGTTGTTTTTAAGAAGTCTGAAGTGTAAAACTTGAAGCAGTTGAAATCCTTATTTTCCCTTCAGTTTCCTCGGGGCTGTGGGCAGTGAACAGTTTGCTGGAGTGCAGTGATGTGGCTCCAGGTTTCAGGCCATGGAAACATGTAGGGTATCCCCCCTGTTTTGGACCAAATGACCCTTTTCCTGCCTTTATATCTGAAAATGTTACGATTTGGTGTGGCAGAAAAAGAAGCTGCTGAAGGCTTTGCAATGGGTGGTTTGAATCTCAGTATAGTTGTGTACAAGTGGGCTTTTCATTGGAATAAATAAACAACATTTTTCTTTTTGTTTTGGGCAGTTTTCAATGACAAAGTGGGCCTTGTGTGGCCCTGCCACATGTCCCTTGCCATGTATGTAAAGAACCAGCAAGGACTGAGCTGGTGCCCAAAGCTCCCCCTGCTCGTGGTGTGCCAGGCTGAGCTGCTGGGCATGGTGCCCCCAGGTATGCCCTGTGGAATCCTGGATGAGGCTCCAGGGAATTGAACAAGGGGCTTCTTTTGGGAGCTTCTGGGGCTGCCAGCACGTGGGGCTTTTCCTTCTGCACTCCCTGATTTGATCTATTCCCACTGGAGTGGGCAAGCCCCGAGAAGTTCCCACCCCGGGCATCCCTGGCACACTCCCAGCGTGGCTCATGGGCACCAGAGCTCAGGGCTGGCAAACTGCAGGGGGAAGGAGCTGGAGCTGCTTGGAAAGATGCTTGTTAATCGAACCCCTTGTCATTTCAGCCACAGCCCCGTGCTGCTCCTCGTGCTCTTTAGCAGGGCATTAATGTGGGTGCTGCTGGTTTCACACCCTGCTCTCCCACCCTTCCAGTGCCAGGTTTCGGTGCATTCCAATCGGAAAGAAATTCCTTTATTACACATTCTGTGACCTTGGCATGTTTGTAACCCCGGCGATTGTTAGAGGGGGAAAAGGAGGACTTCTGGGAGTAATTGCCTTGTTTGTTCTCTGTCTCTGAAGCATTGATACCTGCAGCTCTGGGCTGAGATAATTAAATCTTAGGATCACAGCCACACCGAGAGGATCTCGCTGTTTCTGCGGGTGATGTTTTATTTTTTTTCTGTGGGTATAAAAGTGCAGGTTCCATTTGCAAACTCCCCTCGGTGACTTTTGGAAAGCAGTCGTGCTGCATGTCCAGCTGGAACTGCTTTGCTCTGAGTGCTGTGAAAGAGATGCTCAAGTCACCTTAAAAATAATGGTATGAAAACACATGCAGGAGAGAGAGGAGTGGGGAATCAGGTGGTGCTTCTTGGTATCCATAGCAAAAACCATTTTAGAAACCACTCCTTTCATAAATACTGCATTTTTGGGATAGTTCTTCTTGTATTCTCTATTGCCAAGTGCATTGGCATGAAAGCAGCTTTCCTCAAAAATTAATCCATGCCTGCTGTCTTTTCCCCATGGGGTGACAAACGCTGCTGTAAGTGGAGCTGGTGAAGCTCCATGAGGAATTTAGGGCAAAAATTTATTAAGAACTCAAAATCCAAACGGTCGGATATTTTGAACAAAATAAATCAACTGAAACGGCCTCTTCCCATGGCAGCTTGAGCTGTGTTGGGAGTGAGTGGCTGCACAGCCACAGCCTGGGGCTTCCTGGGCCTCCTGCCACATCCCAGGTCATTCCATCTGCAGGGCATCCCATCCCTGAGCATCCCATCCCATCCCTAAATATCCCATCCCTGCACAGCTCAGCTTTGACCTGGGCCTGGCACAGGGTGCCCAGAGAAGCTGTGGCTGCCCCTGGATCCCTGGAAGTGTCCAAGGCCAGGCTGGACAGGGCTTGGAGCACCCTGGAATAGTGGAAGGTGTCCCTGCCCATGGCAGGGAGTGGCACTGGATGAGCTTTAAGGTCCCTTCCAGCCCCAAACCATTCCACAGTTCTTTTGTGTGTTTTTGGTGGTGATCTGATGAGCTGGAGAGTGAAAATTCTCACTGGAGTCACCTTCCTCCTCTGTGAACTTGCACAGAGGTGTTCTGTTTGGCTTTGCTTTTCCAACATTGCCCCAGTGGAAGGGCAGGTTTGCACAGCAGCCAGTACCATTATTTTTTTTGAAAATGTGTTTTCTCTCTCCTCTCTCCTTTCCCTAAGGACACAGTAGGATATTCTCTCAGTGTAACCGCAGTCATTTCAACACCTTGTTTTCTAGCACCTACAATTTATACAGTGAAACTTGGTTGTGCTGTGCAGAATAGCTAGAAAAAATAAAATAAAAGCAGAAAGAGGTTTGTTAGCAGCTGGGGCAGCCTCGTTGTGCTTGTCAGGATGTTGGCTGTGTTCACATGGAGGCACGAGCCTGGCTGGGGGTGAGAAGCAGCCTCAGGAGACAAGGCCTTGCTGCTGGTGGTGGTGGTGGTGGTGTCATCTACAGCCTGACTGTGTCATCTGCAGCATCCAGGGGAGAGCAGCATTTAGGGGGGAGCAGAGTCCAGGGGAGAGCAGCATCCAGGGGGAGCAGAGTCCAGGGGGGA
>WBMV01007815.1:130910-211979 GCA_013396655.1 Campylorhamphus procurvoides
GTTTAGGGGAGAGCAGCATTTAGGGGAGAGCAGCATCCAGGGAGAGCAGAGTCCAGGGGGAGCAGCATCCAGGGCAGAGCAGCATCCAGGGGGAGCAGCATCCAGGGCAGAGCAGCATCCAGGGGGAGCAGCATCCAGGGCAGAGCAGCGTTTAGGGGAGAGCAGCATTTAGGGGAGAGCAGCATCCAGGGAGAGCAGCGTCCAGGGAGAGCAGCATCCAGGAGGAGCAGCATCCAGGGAGAGCAGAGTCCAGGGAGAGCAGCTTCCAGGGGAAGTGCCTGCCTGCTCTGTGGGTACCCAAATGCAGTCCCACAAACCCCCTGCAAAATCCTCCCTGACACAGTTGGAGGGTCTGGTTGCATCCTGAAATAACTCTGGCAAGAGGCAGAGGTGCCACATGGAAGAGAGCCTTTCCCAGCTCAGCAATGTCTCCGTGGGACCTGGGTGACAGGAGGTGAAGCTTCACACAGAGGGGTGTCCAAAGAGCCCACAGGACCTTCTGAGTCAAGGCTGGCCATGGCAGTGGGCACAGCCCCAGAGTGTGTGAGGGCTCAGCATTGGCACACAGGGGAGTGTGAACTTTGGGCTCACATCACCCTTGAACTTCATTCTGGTGCAGCATGGAGGAGAATGAGCCTTTGCAGAGGCTGCTGTGACATGCACATGGTGACAGAAAGTGTGGTGGGGCAGCATCCTGGCAGAGCAGAGGGAGCAGGAGGTTGGTTGGTTTTCCTGCTGAAGTCCTGCCTGGTGCAGATCCTGCTTGGGGAGTCTGGAGCTCTGAAGGTGTTGGTTGAAGTTACTTCTAAATTAGCCCAGCTGAAAGAACCTGCCTGGCCTTCAGGGCTGGAGGGAAAGGCAGGGATCTGCAGTGCTGGCTGCAGTTGGTGCAGCTTAACCAGGCTCAGGGACCCACAGAACCCTGAGCCTCGGGACAGTGTCCTCTTCAGCATGATCATCTCACGTGGTGTGCCCTTCCCAGCAAAGGTGATGCAGATCTGTTCTCACCTAGCAGGAATGTTCCCTCCCAAGGCTCCCTGTGCTCCTGCCAACCACAGCACCTGGTTCTTGCTGTTGGGTGATGCTTTAGTAGAATGGCCCTGTCCTCAGATGCAGATCCTGATTCAGCTACCAAAATCCTCTTCTCTTACAGGACTTCTCTGTTCTCTGCTCTGCCTCCTGTGCCCACTGGGCTGGCAGTGATCCCCTCTGCAGGCTGTGGGGCAGTCCTGGGCAGGGATGGGGCAGGGAGCAGCCTGGGGGGTGTTGAGGTGCCCATTCTGTCCTGGGCACTAAATGCTTTCCCTCGGGCAGCTTTGCCAGCTTTGCCCTCGTGGTGATTGGCATATCTGTGTCTGTGTTAGTCCTTTCCAGGGGAGAACACTGTTCCCCTGAAAGCTGAAGGTGTGAAACAAGCTGCTTGGCTGCAAATCCTGCCTCAGCAAGCAGCACACACTGCCATTTTCAGGTGGGCAAACCTTGCCAGCCCTCCTGGGGGTGCTTTGGGAAGGGCAGAATTGATGCAGGAGTTCGTGCCCCCATTGTGAGCTGGCAGAGGGACTGCAGCTGGTGGGCACAGCACTGTGGCAGTGCTGGGAGGATGCTGGGGGGAAAAAAGACAATTCCAGGGAAACTCCAAGGGCTCTGAAATGTGTTTGCTCCTGTTCCTCTGCCTGGGTAAATGCGGTATCAGGAGCTGGAGGTGCCCACTGCCAGCTTTCATGGCATTGCAGGAGGGAGCTGTGGCTTTGCTGAGGGACCCTCAAACCTCCCTTTGCCATGGTAAGGAGGGGGCCTGGGCAGCACAGGCTGCCAAACCTCTGCAGAGGGTCCTCTTCTTCTCCTGCAGAGTGTTGGGAGAAGAAGAGAGATGCTGGGCATGGGCATGGGCAGCCCAGGCAGAGACACAGCCCCAGGGCACAGCCAGGGCATGGCCTGCCTGGTACAGTTGGCTTCTTTTCCAGTTTAACCTTTTGCTGAAGTTCCTGGGAGTGCATAAATTGGGAAGGAGGAGCTGAGAGGTGTTGTGTGGCTCTGTGTGTGTCTGGGGCTCCTGCAGGCCCCTGGCTCTCAGGGTGCCAGGCTGGATGAGGAGGTGTCTGTGTTCCTTTAGGGCTTCTGACTGCAGAAACACCTGCCCAGGACATCCTGGCAGGGCACCTTGGTGTTGGAAAAGTATTGCCTGGGTGAGACTTGTTGCTGGAGCAGAGAGGGCAGGATGACTTTAGGCTTGCTTGGGGTGGCTCTTCCTATCAAGTTGGGTGTTTTATTTCATTGTTTTGGGGTTTTTCCCCTGCTTGCCACTCTGAAAGAGTCTTCTTTAAAGGAAAGTCCATGGTTTAGTCATTCAGGTATAGCAGGTCTAACACATTTCCCCCCCATTCTGTCTGTCTTTGCAGTGTTTGTTACCTTTAGAGAGCTGAGAACAGGGGAGGGCAGGAGTGAGTCCTTTTGATCTTGTTTGGGGGAGCAATCAAAATATGCCTTTACTTTTTAGGGGTCCAGATCCTTAAATAAGGTACTTCTGTGAAAGTCCACGACTGGATTTGATATCAGTGCCTCACATGAGCCCAGTCTGGGTCTCTTGCAAACATTTCCTGCCTCCCTCGAGCCCAACTAACAGGATTTTCATCTTAAGGTTTCCTTTTTGATAATTTGATTCCATTTTTCCCTCCTAATAGCCCCCCATGTTGGTTTTTCTGCTGGATGTTTACACCTCTCAAACATATCCATACCCATCTCATCTGACTGAGCTGTGCTGGCTCAGAGCTGGACCTGTTCAAATCTTTTGATCTGCCCGTGGAAATCTTTCCCTTCAAACCCTTAAAACATTTTTTTCCTTGTTTTCTTTGGACTCTGCCCGCTTTGTCAATGTCTTTGTGGTAATGAGGTGTCCAGAAGTGAATACATGATTTCATTTCTGGATTAATTACCTTTGGAGGGAGAGGAGATGGGAACATCCTGCCATGTGGGACGTGTTCCTGGTGTCCTCCGAAACCAAACTGGCCTTTTGGCTGCCACATCCTCCTGAAATCTCACCTTGAGCTGCTTCTCCTGGGCCTCTGCAGGTCCCCCTTTGGCTGGATGGATTCCCAGCAGCCCCTTCTGGGAGCTTTGGGGATCCATCACTTTGATTTGTTCCAAATGGTCAAACCTTCCTCTGATTTGGACATCTCCTGTCAGGGTTTGGCAGGGCCTCCTGCAGAGAACAGGGAGATTCCTCCTTGGAGTGCTTTTGGTGGGTGATTTGGGTGAAACGAGGCACCCCCCGAATTTCTGATGGCCCAGGCAGTGGAAGCAACACTTCTTTGCACGTGTTGCTTTTCCCTGTGGGGTCCTGCAATTCATTTCCCTGCCTGGCACATGGAACTTCCTAAAGTGTGTTCCTTCCTCTCCCACATCATTAACGAAGCTGTCACAATTAAATCTAACACAGATCCCTTGCCTGTTTCCCCCAACTCCCTTGTTTCCAGCTGGCCTTGCAGGTGCTCAATCCTAATCCCTCCTAAAGTTGGGAGAGTGGAGGCTGCTCAGATTTTGGCAGGATTATTGCTTTTAATGTTAGGATTGACTCTGGAAAAGACTCCTGTAATGCACATGGCATTTCCTTTCTTCTTCTCCTTGAATAAAGAGTTTGTGCTGCCAGCCTGGCTGTGCCTCACCAGGTGTTCCCAGCTCCTCTCAGCTGGCTGAGCTGCTCTCTGCAAAAGGCACCTTTTCCTGGAGGTTTGTCCCAGTCTTTTGCAAGGAACAGAACTGAATTGCATCCCCCCATTCAAGTGATCTCCAGAATTAGGTGTTAGACTTCTGTTTTGAAGGAGTTTGATGAATTTCCCTTTAAAAAACTTGCTTCTTCACAAACCCCAACCCTTGATTTCGTTGGTTAATTGCACAGATTGGGGGATTTGGCACATGTCTGCATTTCCCAGATACTCCTTTTCCCTCCTTCAGTGCCAGCTATTTTTATAAACTCGCCATCACTCTGATTGCACAGGCATCTTTTCTTAATTTACTTCTGAAGACAAATTTAATAAAGGAATTCCCCTTCTTAGTCATATTGAAATCATTCTTTTCATCCTTTATTAATTCCCCTACTTCTTCTTAACCAGGTTTTGGTTTGTGTGTTTATAAATAAGCCCTCCCTCATTCCTTAATCCTTTTGTCCAGCCTTAACTCGGGCTGTATTTTATTGTTACCATTTAATTGACTCTGGAGGAATTAAATGGGGTATTTTCTTGTCCACAGTAATATTTTTCTTACTATTCAGCCCTTAGGAAGACAAGGAATTCTTAAATGCTGTGGGGTCTGGGGGAGGGGGTTCTTGTGGGGTTTTGGGATTGGTTGGGATTTTCTTTTTGGTTTCTGGTTTTGATTTAGCAGTGTTACATTAAATATGATATTCTCAAGTTGCCAACTGGCCCATTTTCAGCACAGGGGGAATTTTTGGTCTTCCTTTCATTGGCCTTATGGATGCTGGAGGTGTGGAAAGACACTGGGAAACAGAGCCGGGCTTTCCTCCCTGGCTTTACAGGACACAGGAAGCAAATTTACCTGAATTGGCATCGTTTGTGGCCACTGGCCCCAAATTTTAGTAAGCCTGTGATGAGGAGTTAAGATCCAGTTGATCTCTCCAACAGCTGTAAAGCCAAATTATCTCCTAGATAAATTCAGCCTAAGGTGGAACTGCCCTCAGCCACTGAAAATCCTCTGCAATGGGTTGGGCTGGGAAGTTTTTTTTCTTTATTTCTCATTATTTTTCAATCCACCTTTGGATTTGCAGCCAAAGGCTCCAGCCTCTTGCAGTTGATTTTTCAGTGCTGATAACTCAACACAATAATTTAGTCAACCTGATCTTCCCTGTTGAATTTCAGCTTATTGGCATTATAATTAATTTTGACATGTAACACCACCCCTCCAACTTTCACTCTCAAATCTATTAATGCACGAGGATGAAAAGTATGTGCTGTGCATAATATTGTTTGGGAGTTGTGGATCTCACAGCCTTCCCCTCAGAAAGAGCATCAGTGCATTAATTCCTGCTGGCTGCAAGGGATGTGTGTGAACTTCCTTGGGTTGTGGCATCAACTTCTCTCAGTCTAAACCTGGAAGGTGGAGATGAATTATGTTAAAACTTCAGAGAGTCATGGAATGGTTTGGGTTGGAAGGGACCTTAAAGCTCATCCAGTTCCACCCCCTGCCATGGGCAAGGACACCTTCCACCAGCCCAGGTGGCTCCAAGCCCTGTCTGACTTGGCCTCCAGGGTGGTTGCCCCATCCCTGGGAGTGTCCAAGGCCAGGTTGGACAGGGCTTGGAGCCACCTGGGCTGGTGGAAGGTGTCCTTGCCCATGGTAGGGGGTGGAACATCCATCAGGGCCCTTCCAACCCAAGTTATTCTCTAATTTTATGAACTTTTGCCTCTGGAGATGGTGGAAATTCTGGGACATGCATGTTTTCATGGCCAGGAGTCTTTTTGCTGGTTTTGTATTTGATGTTGCTGCCATCCCAGTGTGCTTGATGGAGATGCCAGTTCCTGACTGGCCTTGGGTTTGAGTTTGGGGGTTTTTGTTTGCTTGTTTCCCTCCCCTCTCTCCTTTATTCTTATTAAAGGGAAATGGGCAGATTGTTCTGCCTGGGGAAGGAGATTGAACAGCTGGTGTGGTGTGAGATCAGGAGGGGAGGAAGCAAGAGCAAAGGAGCTTGGAGAAGAGAGAAGGAGCAAACATTTAGGGGGAAAACCCATTTCACTTTACTCTGCAAACAAAATGGGAGCATTAGCTGCTGTGCATCCTCTGCAAACCCAAAAAAGCCTTGGGGAAGGGATGGCTGGGAAGGAAAACCTCTGAGCAGGGACCTGCTGGGGTGGATCCTCTGCCACCCCTGCCATGGAGTGGTCAGGCTGCAGGAGATGGTGGGATTTGGGTGGCTGGTGATGCTGGAGCTCAGCTGGCATAGGGGAGACATGAGTGGGATCTCTGCTGGTGGGACTGTTCCTGAAACATGGTTGTATCTCCACTCCAGGAGATCCACCCAGAGTTAGTGATGGGTTGAGTCTTTCAATTTGTGCCAGTTGTGGAGGAGATTGAGACCCTCGGATTGTTGTAGAGCTCCCAAATCCCAGGAGGGAGCTGGGCACCAGTGCCCCCTGGACATCTGTGGTGGGGAGGCACTGAGGTTGTTTTAGAGGAGGAAGAGGAGGAGGAGAAGGGAGTGATGGAGGTGAGGGATGTCCTGGGGGCTTGGGCAGTCGTGGCTCATGGCCATGGCATCCTCCTGTGCTGTGCCATGGCAGGGTGGGTGGCACTGCATGAAGGTGTTTTTAAGATGTAGTTTTTATTTCTCATTATCCTGAGCTAACTGGTAGTAAATTAATTTCCCACAGACCTTCCCTTGTGCTCTGTGTCCCATGCCCAGCTGAGGAGGGCAGGGATGGAGCAGCTTTGGTGGGCACCCAGTGGGCACGCAGTGGCCAGCCCAGCCCAGCCCTCCTCTCCCTGCAAACTTTGGAAGAGAGAAATCAAACTTCATTTGGGAAATGATTCTCCCCGTGGCCCCACTTGACACACATCAGGGTTCCCAGGCTGGCTGGGAGCTGCTGCTGAGCAGCCTTTCTCCAAAAACTCAGAATTACGAGTATTGTGAGTTTAATGTAAAGGTGTCAGGTATCTCTGAAGAGAAATTAAGAGAATGTCAAAGGTAAAAACTAAACAAAAGGGCAGACACAAAAAGGCTGTAAATGAGGTGGAAATTGCAGGCAAATAGACAATGGAAGAAAGTTTAAGTAGCAATTTGTTCTCCTTCTCGCAAGGAAATGCACTTAATTTTTAAATAATAATAAAAAAAAAGTCTTTGAGGAAGCTGCATTTCTAAATACAGAACTAAATATACCCCGGAAAACCCGAAATTGGTTCTTGTGCAGCCCCTCCAAACAGGGGCCCAGCACACCCAAAGTGAGAAGTGATTGACAGAGTTAATCTGCGCTTAATCAATGTTTTATTTAAATATTCATTTTGCTCATTTGCATGAATTCCTTGCTCCAGGCCAGCTCTCAGTGCCTTTCCCTGGCTCCTGGTCCAGGAGGAGTGGTGGGATGTCCTGGCTCTGGGGCAGCTCCCAGAGGGATCCCCCCTGTGGGTCTGGAGGTTGGGAAAGCCTTGGAGTTCTCAGGGCAAGATCATTTTCTCCTGGAAACAACAACCCATCGTTTCCCTTCGAACTCCAGTTGGGATAAAAGCAATGGGACAAACCCACTGTGAGGCAGGAGGTGGTGAAGGCTCCTGGTGATGATGATGATGATGATGAATGAGGGAGGGAAAGAGAGATGGATGCACCTTGAGGCAGCCTTTCCAAAATTTTCCTCTCCAGTTTTTCAAGGGAAAAAAAGAGCCTTTTTTTTTCCCCCCTGGCTGTGGAAAAGGGGTGTGATCATCCAAGTTCTCTTGGTGTTCTGAAGTTGTGGGTTTGGGCTGGAGCTGGGACAGTTCTCCTGCCCCTTGGGGACCTGTCCCTGCTTCCTGTGCCTGAAGTTGTGGGTTTGGGCTGGAGCTGGGACAGTTCTCCTGCCCCTTGGGGACCTGGCCCTGCCTCCTGTGCCTGGTGCTCCAGGTGAGTTCACTCAGCACCCCCCAGAAATCCACCAAAATCCCTAATCCTCCGAGTGGGGCTCAGGGGGTTGTTTTTCATGCTGGATTAGATGAAATGCCCACCCAAACTGCAGCTGCCAGGGATTTGGAGGGTGGCACTAATTCAGGGATGTTTGTGTTTGGTTCACGTGGCAGCAGGGAGAAGGAGGGATGATTTCTTCCTTGCTTTGCCCTGATCTCTCACTGTGCCACACCAGGATGGTCCCCTGCTCCTGGGGACAGGGATGGCAGAGCTCCTTGCCAGGGTGCCAGCAGAGCCACCGTGGGGCTGGGACGTGCCCTTTGGCCAGCCAGGGAGGAAGGGAGAGTTTTCCAGGTGGCTTCGAGGGGCACCAGGATGAAAGAGGATGTGTTGAGGAATGAAGAACTTCTCCCACTTCATCTCAGACATCTCAGAGTCCTTGTCTGGGGTCTGGGCTTGGCCAGGACTTCCCCAGTGTTTGCATCCCAGGGTGACTCTGGTGCTGCCTCTCCCCCAGCCCTGTACTTCTGTATGAAGTTCTTTCATGTCTCAAAGCCTCCTCCTCATTGCTCCCACCTCTAAAACATCCCTTGGGACAATGTCTGTGATGTGGGGACATCCTCCATGGCTCCAAACCTCCCGAAATGTGTCCCTGGGACAAGGGCTCATCTTTGCATGGGGATATTACAGGGTAGGTTTGGGGGAGCTGGGGACAGACACGAAACCTTTCAGTGTAGAGATCTTGATTTAGGTGGGAAATAAGCAGAATAAACAAGGCTAACTGTCGCATTAGAAACAAAGCCAGGGAAAATGTCAATATTTTTCGTCTAAAAGAAAACAAGATTACCCTCCCCCCCCCAAACTCTGCCTCACCTACAGAACCACACGAGCTGGAATATGCAGAATTTCCTCCGTGCCTGTGCAGAGCTTCAGGTGCTCTTCAAAGCTGAGCTGGCTCGTTCATTTGTGAATTAGTGCTAGGATTTCTGTAAGGAATGAGGAGGAATTTGTTTCCCAGATCTAATGAGCTGGTGGCAGCTCCGAGCGGCTCCGGCCCGCCTGGAATCAGGAGTGGCTGTGTTTGCCTTCAAAAGATGCTGCAACCATCAAAGCTCCTCGCTGCAAATGATCCTGAACGGGTGGGTTTTTTGGCTTTGCAGCTATTTCTGCATATCCAGCGTATTAAAGGGACTGTGTTTGCCTTGAAGGAGGTAATTGGTGTGTTGGAGTTCTTAGGATGTTGGTTTAGCTCCCTGCATCTTCTTTGGCCCATTTGGGTTTGTTTGCTTTCTCTTTTTTTCCCCCCTAAATCAAGTTTAACGCTAAAAGCCATTTATAGAACTGGAGTAATGGGGTGCTGAGTCCTGACTGATGATAAATACCTGGAGGAGGAAGGATCTCCATGAGGACCCATCCACACTGCATGGGGCAGCTGGACAAGGCCATTTGAGGAGCTGTGTCTAACCCAGCTGCTCCCTGTTCTTCTTCTGCAGATGAAAATGCCCTCTTAGTGATGTGGAGAGCAGATGCCTTCAGTGAGATGCACCTTATTAAACCCTGGCTCTGTTTGGTTCATCACTTTTGGGGTGCAAACAGGCTCAGGGCTGCCACTGTCGCCCTCAGCCTTCAGCAGCCTCCTTTCTGCTGCTGGAGGAGTGAGTCAGTGCAGCTCCTGCTTTGATTTACAAACTTGGATTTTAATCTCTTTGAAACCATTATGCTGAATCAATTTGGAACATAGCAGAGCAAGGAGGTACCAAAGCCTCCTTCTCTGGTTGTGAACTCTGGGGATGGGTGAGCACCGTATAAACCAGCCTTAAGTGGCATCTCAGGGCAAGAGCTTTGGCAGGATCGAGCCCCAGAAGGGTGTGGGTTGGAAGAGAACTTAAGGATAATCCCATCCCACCCCCTGCCATGGGCAGGGACATCTTCCACCAGCCCAGGGTGCTCCAAGCCTTGTCCAACCTGGCCTTGGACCCTTCCAGGGATGGGGCAGCCACAGCTTCTCTGGGCATCCTGTGCCAGGCCCTGCCCACCCTGCCAGGGAAGGATTCCTTCCCAATATCTAACCTGAATTTCCCCTCTTTCAGTCTGAAGCCATTGCCCCTTGTCCTGTCCCTCCAGCTCCTGATGAACAGTCCTTCTCTGGGTTCCCTGTAGCCCCTTCAGGTCCTGGAAGGTGCTGGGAGGTCTCCACACAACTTTCTCAGCCTGTCTCTGTATCACAGGATCACACAATATGCTGACTAGGGAGGGACCCACAAAGATCATCCAACCCTCAGCCCTGCTCAGGATCATCCCCAGGAGTCACCCCCTGTGCCCCAGAGCATCATCCAAACCCTCCTGCAGCTCTGGCAGCCTCGGGGCTGTGCCCACTGCCCTGGGCAGCCTGGGCAGTGCCCACCACCCTCTGGGGGAAGGACCTTTCCCTGAGATCCCACCTGACCCTGCCCTGACACAGCCCCAGCCCTTCCCTGGGTGCTGTTCCTGTCCCCACAGAGCAGAGATCAGTGCCTGCCCCTCCTCTGCCCCTCCCCAGGGAGTTGTCCCTGCAATGAGGTCTCCCCTCAGTCTCCTCTTCTCCAGCTGGACACCCCAAGTGCCCTCAGTGTCCTCACACCTTCCCCTCCAGGCCCTGAACCATCTCCATGTCCCTCCTTTGGACACTCTCCAGTGGCTCAATCTCTTTCCCATGGAATGGATAGGAATGAGTTTAGCTCTGCTGTGCCAATTCACCTCTGAAGTGCTGACAGAAATAACACAGGGAAAGGTGTGTTTGGGGCTGGTCCAGGGAGGGGCATCCTTTGCCCACAGAGCAGGTGCCCAGGGCAGGGGCAGCTGGAAGTGGGTACTGTGCCCTTGTTAGTGGTGCCAGTGGCTCCAGCAGGATTTGGGAGGACTCTGTGCTGGTGCTTGGGTTTCTGGGGCCTCCCCCAGCCCAGCTCCGGAGCTGTCAAGGCAGCAGATGAATCACCTCCCTGATGTTTGGGGTTTCTGGCAGCAGGAGCACTTGGGCAATCCTCCAGCTCCAGCAAGAGCACCGAGGGGAATGAATGGGGAGCTCACATGATTTCATAGGGAGAGCAAGGCAAGAGGAATTTTAAGGTGATTCTGTGTGCAGACATGTCTGCATTTGACCTTTATCCTCCTCTTCCTTCCCAAAATCCGTGCTGCCCTCCTGTCTGGCTCGTAAATCAGTGTTGCTGCAGGCAGGGGAGGGGACAGAGCCCTTCCAAAACACTCCCCGTGGATTCCAGCCACAGGAGGGGAGGCTGCTCAAAACCTCACCAAATTCAGGGTTTTTCTGACCCATTCTTTTGGTCTCGTGCCTCTTTTGAGATGCCAATTCCATGTCCTGTTTGTAGTCCTGACCCAGGAGCTTCTGCCCCCACCTCTCCAGGGAAGGCAGTCTGGAATAGAACATTTACAGACTTTATGGCTTTTAATTAGACCTTGGAGCAGGAGACTTTTAGGATGACTTCATGGATACTCTTTAGCAGTCATGTCACTGACCCCATCCGTGTTTTTCTGCTCCTCTGCAAATAACCTGGAAGATTTGGTCTGTTTTACTCCATTCTCAAGGGGTAAAGGGCATGTGGCATGTTACACTTTGCCAAATTCACTTTTTTAAAACCCCAAAATAAGCATGAAAGTGAATTGCAGGAGAACTACGGTTAGGGAGGAAGATGAAGAGAGGAGAAATTTCTTCCACCCTTTAAATCTCCCTTGGGGTAAAAAAGAAACCCCTTGCAAGATTTGGGCAAATATGCTGCATAATTAAGTCTTGTTGCCTGAAAGCCTTTGCTGTGGCTGAAGCAGCAATGCAGAAGGGAGGCAGTTCTGTTCTCCATGTGAGAGGGGTTAAACCTGAGTGAGCCCAACATTCCCCCCCAGTTTGGGGGGTCTGGGGGTGCCTCGAGCTGGGGCTTGGCAGTCTGAGTTGGCCACAAGCAGAGAGAGTGAGCGAGTGCAGCCTCCCTGGGCACCTTCTCTCTGCTTTGCCACTGCAATTACGAGGGAAATTGCTTTAATTAATAATTAATTAATTGATGACAAGAAGGCCAGTGGCATCTTGGCTCGTTCCAGCAATGGTGTGGCCACGGGAGCAGGGCAGAGACCACCTCCCTGTGCTGGTGCTGGAGGCTCCTCAATGCCTGGGCTCAGGTTTGGATCCCCCACTCCAACAGGGACATTGAGAGGCTGGAGCGTGGCCAGGGAAGGGGCTGGAGCTGGGAAAGGGGCTGGAGATCTCCTGAGGGAGCTGGGGGGGCTCAGCCTGGAGAAAAGGAGGCTCAGGGGGCACCTTCTGGCTCTCTGAACCCCCTGACAGGAGGGGGGAGCTGGGGGGATTTGGGCTCTGCTCCCAGGGGACAGGAGGAGAGGGAACAGCCTCAGGGTGTGCCAGGACAGGTTTAGGGTGGATATTGGGGGGAATTTCTTCCTGGAAAGGGCTGTCCAGGCCTGGCACAGCTGCCCAGGGCACTGGTGGAGCCCCCATCCCTGGGGGGGTTTAACAGCCATGTAGATGTGGCACTTGGGGACATGGTCAGTGGTGGCCTTGGCAGTGCTGGAGCTCAATGACCATGGAATCCCCGAGTCGCTGAGGTTGAGAAATCCCTGTGGGAGCCTCCGAGGGGCAGAGCTGTGCCCATCCTGGCTGTGCCAGGGCACCAGCAGTGGGCATTTCTGGTTTGGTCCTCATTTCTGCCCCTTGGGCTCTTCCTGACCCACCATCTTCTTGAATATCCCAATAACTGAGGGCCTGGGGGCTGTTGCTTTGGGGAAGAAATGTGGTTCTGTTCCCTGCTTTAGTCCAAAATGGCAAATTCCACTCCTTTCTAATCCCAGTGTCACTTCAGATGGATCACTTGGATTTGTACTAATCTGTGGTTATTCCATGCTAACCTTGCAGTTCTAGAGGATGGTTCTGATTGACGTTGATCAGATGAGTTATTAATTCATTTCCTTTCTATCATCTGCTCTCCAGGCCAGATCCCCCAACACCTTTTGGTCCATATTTATTGCCTCCTTGCCTGTTATGGGTAAGATTGTTCAGCATCCCCAAAAAACAGAATCTTCTTTTCCTTGGGTGGTGGTTTGACCCCAGAAATCCCCCCTGCCTGGGGATGTGTGATGCCCTTTGGAGGAGGCAGCCCAGCCCAAATGCCAGGATAAGGCTTGGCACAGGACTGGCACAAAGGCTCAAGTGGAAATCACTGGAACCTCTCACAGTATTGCCAGTGCTGAAATATGGAAAAAAAAATTCCAAATGCTGCACTGAACTACTTAGTTATGAGCCAGGATCCCAAAATAACCACCTTTCAGTTGGTAAAATAAATTATCAAAGTCTTTCAGATCCAAATGTAATGCTTGGGCAAATTAATCCATTGTTGTATTGTTATAGTGCTCTAATCATATTTTTATATATCCCAGGAGTTGGAACTAAGAAGCATTTTGCTGTCAGTGCAAACACAATAATAAGAATAGTCTTAACAAAGTGACGTGCACTTAGTTGACTTTCTGAAATACATTTCAGTGGAAATTACAGATGCTTTTTACTTTTCATTATCATTAAGGTACAAATAACTTCCTTGTATTGAAACCCAGGCTTACTTTATCTGCCTTAATAATTATATTGAGGCTCATTATGGACACCTTGTTTGTAATTCTGGCTTTTCTTATTGAATTCTAAATGTGTTATTACAGAAGTATGTACTTTAACAGATGGAGTTTATTATGGCAGTGTTTAGTTCCAGTTGATCTTTTCTAAAGAACACACTGAATGATCTCGGGCTAAATAGAACCGAGACAACGTCGAGGTGGGTTTTTTTCCCCCTAAAAGCCCTTTTCAGGCTGCTTGGAGGGAAGCAGGAGCCCAGAAATGCAGTTGGGTTGGGCAGGGCAGCTGGAGGAGATGGGGTGAGGAAGACCTGGTGATGGAAAGAGGTGTGGAAGCTCCATCCCAGCCAGGGGAGGCTCTTCCAAGGAAATATCATAGTCAGTGTCAAGGTTGTCTCATTTGCCAGTGGGGTATTGCTTTAATGGTGTTCTTTTTTCCTCTCCAGTTTACATAATGAGATCAAGCTAATTAAACCATGTCTAGCTCTGGGAAAAGATCAAAATGTGAGCTTTTTTTTCCTTTCTTTTTATTAAAACCTTCACCCTGTAATGGAAGATTATAGGAAGTGCTTTGCTACCAGTGTTATCATCCCTGGAAAATACAGCTCCTCTTTTTTACCACGAGCTCCTTGATTTGAATGTTTTCTGCTCCTGGTTGATCATGTTTCAGGAACTTGCAGAAGGTTCACGCTTGGTGTGCTTGGGTAGATTAGGCAGAGGAGCAATAATAAGCAGATGCAGTGAGGTGTTTTATGCAAAAGCCAGTGACGATAAAACCCACTGAAAAGTGGCTTTTTTGGTGAAATTGTGGAGGGGTTGCTTAGGCCAGTTTATTATCCACAATTCTTGTTCCACACAGCTGACTGACCATTGCCATGGGGAGACTCAGGGCTCTCCTTGGACCTGAGAATGGTTTTTTCACAGCCTCCTTAAACTTAAAGGTGTTTTTTCCCATCAGTTTTGCTGTCCTAAAAATAAACAAAAGAAACAAACGGAGGGGAATGAAAATCCAGGGGGTTTTGTTGAGGTTAAATGCAAATAAGGCCCTGCTGTGCTTTGGGAGGGTGACCTGTTGCACCTCCTGCCGTGCCAGCAGTGCCAGCAGTGCCAGCTGTGGCTGCTGGGTTGGGGTTGGGTGGCCACGCTGTCTCCTCAGGGCTGGATTTTCCCCCCTCCAAAGCCACAGATCCCAGTCCCCTCCTGGTGTCAGTACCTGCCCATTGGTGGCATCACTGTCCCTGTGCCACTGCCTGGAGCACCCACCAGTCTGGGTGGGGAGAGGCTTCCTGGGCTGCTCTGAAGGAGCTCTTGCCAACATTAATACGTGACTGTATTAGATCATCCTAATGATATTTGAAGCTGGGATGATTTCAGGAGGACTGAGAGGCTCTCCCCTGCCTTCTCTCCCTTACACAGGAGACAAGGCTCAAGCATCATTTTCTGTTCCATAGGGGAGGAGCAGCTGCATCAGGGCTGGGGGGAAGGTTCTCCTGAAGGACTTGAATTGCAGAGTGCCTTCGAGGTTCCACTGAAATCACTGCAATTTCACTTCCCCCCATGACAGAGTGAGGAGCTCTCCACTTGGATCCTTCCTGTAGGCTTGGAGGGGAAGGGGAGGCAAAAGGGAAGGAAAGCTTTTGTTCCCTGCATGTCATGGTGTCCTCACGTGCTCTGCCAGCCTCACCCCCCCTACCAGAGCCCCCATGCTGGGCTGTGTCTCCTGGACCATTTCCCTGGGTTGGTCGCTGTGCCACCTCCTCAGGGATAAATTGGGTTGAAGCAGAGCTTGATCTGCAGCTCGAGGGGCTCAGCACGAGCCTCTCATCGCCCTGATGGGCTTGAGATGAGGCCCTGTCAGAGGAGCTGATGGTGGGATGGGCTTTTTATAATCGGTGTAAGATCTTAAAATATATTAGGGTTAATGAAATCAGTGCAGTTGGGATCCTGTGATGGACAGATGGCCAGAAGCACTTATGAGTCCAAGTGGCTGTGCAGCAGAAGGAGTGCCAGGATCTGGCTGGTGGATGGCACGTGCCATGGGCAGGGAGTGGTGATGCAGGAGGAGGGAGGGAGTGCCCTGAGTGCCCACCCTGCCCAGGGGATGCTGCTTTGCTCCACCTCAGGGTCCCATCCTGCCCCCTCCTCCCATTGGAATAAATCCCATGGCATCCCTGGGGCAGCCCAGTTTATTCTTTGGAATAAAGCAATGCTTGTCCTAACTAAACATATATGTGTGCTTTCTTCTCCTGTGCAACCCCAGCAGCCCCTGAACACGCCTAATCGTGTTTTTCACAGTATTTCAGGGGGATGGATGTACATGGAAATTACAGCAAAGGCATCATTTTTTTAACAGCTGTGTTTAGTTGAATAACAGATTTAGAAAGTGCAGACTTTAATTAATCTGTGTTTTCTGCTGGGATTTCAGCACCATCTGATTTACTTTTCATGGCTGAAAAGTGTAATTGTAGTTTTTTCCCTTTAGCTGCGAGTTTATCCTCCCAAGAAATCGATTGGGTTCTTCTTTCTCTCCCAGCAAACTCGATATCAAAGTGCTGGTACCTGGAATGCAGTGCAGGGAACGCTCTGGCTCGGGCTGCTGAGCAAATATCTGTGGGATGATTGGCTGGGAAATGCTGCTTTTCTTCCTCCCTGCCCTGCTGTCTGTCACAGCAAACATCCAAATCCCATCTGTGCTCCGGGGCTGGGGGGCAGTTGTGTGACTGGAAGGAAAGGACTGGTGTTACTGGAGAGACCTCTGGGCAGGAAGGATTTTTGTTCCCTTCAATGTAATTTTTTCAGTTGGAATTCTGGTGGGAAGATTCTCCCTCTCCGTGCACGCTCCTCATTGTAAACCAGGTTTGTGTGAGATGGTTGCTGTGACTCGTGAGATGTTCCTCCAAAAATCCTCTCCTGGAGGTGCTGGGGGATGCCTGGGGAGTTTGCAGAGTGGTGGAAGTGGAGTCAGGGCCTGGAGATCTCCATGAGAAATTGCATTTTCTTGTGCACTGTTGACCACTCATTGCTCTGCCTCTCTCGGGATCAAAGTGTTGCAAAAATGCAGAGCTCTGGTTTGGGGTTTTCAGGCTATTTTGGAAATGTCCCACCCCTGCTTTTGCCCTGGGACAAGGTTCCCTAAGCTGAGGGTGAGCACTTGTGCCTGGAGGTGCTCGATGGAGTTGCTCCTCTTGGTGTCTGCTGGAGAATCCACAGGGAAATGAACGTTGTCATTGTGCAAACCCTTGTGTGAACCAGCCCCTTCCTCCCTGGCAGGGTGGGCAGGCCCTGGCACAGGGTGCCCAGAGAAGCTGCCCCTGGATCCCTGGGAGTGTCCAAGGCCAGTTTGGACGGGACTTGGAGCAACCTGGGATAGTGGAAGGTTCATTGTGGCCTCGATGAACTGGGGGACAGATCCAACAGGATTTTTTTCCTAGCTCTGCAGCGCTCGTGGGCTCTCCTTGCCCTGCAAGGTTTTGTCTGGGGCATCCCTTGATGGGTGCTGGCGAGGAGCCCCCCTGGGGGGGCAGTGGGTGCCACCCAGCCCAGGGTGACTGGGGGTGTTTGGTTGGTGCCCCCCAACGTGGGCTCTGCGTTCCCTTCCAAGAGGCTCTTTGGTGGGGTGACCCACTTGCTGCAGAGTTTGGGCCAGGCACGGTGCCAGCCCGAGGGAGGAAGGGCTGACAAGCAATCAGGAAGCCAAGATGCCACCTGCACGCCACGGGGAGCCGCTCACCGGGTGGGCAGCGAGCGGTGCCAGCGCTCATCGCCCAGCCTTCTTCTCCAGGGAGGCAGCACAGGAGGGGGCTGCTCCCCCCCGGCCTCACCCTGCCCCTCAGCAGGGGTTTGGAGAGGGGTGTGAGGTGGGATCGTGGCTGGGTGGATGTGCCAGGATGCTGCTTCTCTGGGGGGATCCCAAGGGGAGGGCTGGGAGTGCTGGGGCTGGGCTGGAGCATCCTGGGGACGCTGATGCTGCAGCAGAGGGGAGGGGACAGCCTTGCTGTGGGAAAGTCCCACTCTGTCTGTGTGAACCCATGGGCTGCATCACCAACCGAGAGCTGGGGGTGGAGAGAAGGTCTTTCTAAGGGCATTTTCATCCTGTGCTGGTTGGTGAGAGTGGCCAGGAGGGAGGGAGGGAGGCAGAGGGGTGGTGTGATGTGCAGGTGTCTGTGTCACTGCCACAGCCACGCTCCCGGGCTGTGCCCACCCTGCTCCCAGGCTGGCAGCTCAATCCCGACCTCAGGGCACGTGGGATTTGTTTTGGGGGCACAGAGAGAGTGTGAGATGTGCGTGTGGCCGTGCCTGTAGCTCCTTGGGTTTTGTGTCTAAGAAGACATGAAGATCAGCCCACCCCCAGTGCCACACTGCCACACTCCTGCCACCCCCAGAAGGATCTGTGCCAGCATATCCAAGGTGTGGGTCCTTACTGGGGACATTGTAGGATAGGCCTTGCTAGGGTCTCTTTTAAATTCACTCCTGTTCCTCCAAGGGCCCACTGGTGGATTCAGAGCAGTCCCTGCCTCTCCCCACTGTGCTGACTGGAGGGGAAGGGGCAGCCCAAACAACGTCTCGGGAGAGGAAACTCATTTTGGCAAAACTGGGCCAAAACTGAAGGATTTTTATAGCCTCCCAATGTTACCTACAGCTATTTACACACCCTCCTCAAAGGCTATTTATACCTTCTCTGTGCTTTTGTGCTGCTGGCTGGAGAATATCCTCCTCTTCGATGGTTTTGGCAACGTGGGATGCTCTTCAGCCGTTTCCACCACCGTCCCTGCAAGAAGGGGGCGGTTCATGGCCCGCAACCCCTGCCATGGGTGCCAAGGTCGGGTTGGCACCGTGGATGCCAGTCCAGGAGAAGGGGGTGGACGTGCCTGGCCACAGCAGTGCTGATGGAAGGGCTGAGCTCCTGTGGCTGGAGGGGGGGGCTGGTTGCAGGGAGGGTCAGGAGGAAGTTTCCCCCCCATTCCCCACCTTGTGCAGCCGCTCAGGAGCAGCGTGGGGTTATTTTATTGTTTCCAGGAGCGCCGGACCCGGCTCCCCGCGGGAGGTCGCATGCTTGGCTTGCTGCATCATTGATCCAGCCTGCCAGAGAAATTCTTTATTCCTCTTAAATGTGGACTTGCACTTAGAAAGCAAACAATCCTTTAACGTTTTCGGAGGCTGAAAGCAGCAAAACGAGTGGCTTTTGTCATCAGGGATGCTGCCTTTTTTGATCGCTCTGGGAATCCAAGGGAATGCGCCGCCCAACAAAGAGCAATTTTGTTGGGAAAAAAGGGGAAAAGAGAAGGGCTTGCAGCTTCCTGTGCTCTGGATAATTGGGGCTGCATCTTCTCTGCAGCTCCATGGCACAGCTCCATGGTTTGCAGGTTTCCCTGATTCACACCGGGAGGTTTTCGGTTTGGTGTGTCCTGGTGGGTTTGGCAGGCACCTCTCCTTGCAGTCCTGGACATTTCTTATGGCAGATAAACAGACATGACTGGAAAAACATTGTGTCCCATAAAACACCAACATCACACCTGAGATGGGGTTTGTTCCCAGAAATGCTTGAAGTCATGGCTTTTCCAGGAGGCTTTTCCCACGGGAGCCTCTGGGGGCTGAGCCCGGGTTTCCTCCATCTCCTGCTTTTGGGTTTTACCTTCCTGGTGCTGAGGATCCCTCTGTCCCTGCCCTTTATTTCCAAGGAGTTTTGGGGACCCTGTGTGGGATATGATGGTGGTCCCTGTGCCCACTGCAGGGCTGTGCTGTGGAGGGAGAGATGCTCCTGGGTGGCTCCTGAATTTTGAATAGCATGAAATTGGGTGACAAATAACACTCCCTTTGAGTTGGGGCTTGTTTTTCCCGTATCCCAAGCTGAACTTTGCCAAGCTTGCCTGCAAGTTCTCCAGGCTCTCATTCCCAGAGGATGAGAATGGGGTGGGGAGGTGTGGGCAGTGTTTGCAAACCCTCTGCTTCTCCTGCCCCTCCCCACTGCTGCTGTCCCTTCTTCCACACCGACAATGAGGAGACGACTTTCTGT
Source organism: Campylorhamphus procurvoides (assembly GCA_013396655.1). Lineage (NCBI taxonomy): Eukaryota > Metazoa > Chordata > Aves > Passeriformes > Dendrocolaptidae > Campylorhamphus > Campylorhamphus procurvoides. The sequence continues at coordinate 150,146 of WBMV01007815.1, forward strand.
CATTATTTGGCACAGAAAGAGCCTTCTGACTCCTCCTGAACCCGCGAATGGATTTCCCAACCTGCAGCCATCCCAGGTGTAAATGAGACGGGAGCGGGGGCTTCACACGAGTCCCACCTTCCTGCCTGCTTTGTCTGACATTCTCCTTCCCTACCAGGGATGTTTTTATCCCAATGAATCCCCCCAAATTTGCTAATTCTTGCCACCCCGGAGCCGCTGGCGCTGGGAGGTGCAGGTGACACGTGGCACGAGGGGCAGGGACCCCCAAATTCCCAACGAGCGTGATTGACTGTGCGGCTTGGGCAAAGTGCATTTGTTGCCTTGGAAACAAATAGCAGCAGTGAACAACTCAATGAAATTTATGGCATCAACTTCAATAAATCTTGATGATAAATGTGCAAAACCAGAGGCAGTTGGATGGAGATCTGCACTATGCAGATGTGAAGGATGGGAGTAAGTTATATAACAGTTTGGGGCTGCCACGGTCGTGTTCTTGTAATAGGGGCTCTTTTTTTTGTCGTTTCTGAGGAAGCTGTCTGCTTCTTTTCATAGATATGGCATTTAATTTTAATTTCCAGGGTATCTTTAAGTTTAATTGGCATGCTGGATGATTACAGTGGGTTGTTTTGTCTTTGGCAGAGCCTGATTCATATCGAACTCAGGATAAAAATAAAATTGAGAGCGGTGGCAATCCGGGGGAGCACAAAGGGCCACGTCGCCCGCCTCCGAGAAGGGGGCAAAATTTCACAAATTAATTAAAGCACTTATGTAGGACATCTCTCTAATTCCTTGGATCAGCCTGTGCCTGGTACAGATGGGGACAGGTCAGTGGTTTTATAGTTCCAGTCGAGCTCTGCAGCAGATTTGATTCTCGTGTAGAAAGGTCTCCCTATTTCCCTGTGCATGGGAATGGGGTGGGTTTATTGCACCTCAGCCAGTGATATTTTCTAAAACTGGCATTTTTTTGTTCCTGGTTTGACCTGTGGATCGATGAGGTTGCAGGAACATCAGTGCACTTGTCTGGCCAGCATGTCATAAACCTTTAACACAGCCCTCGATGTTTTCCCATTGGTTCCTTTGCCTCTTCTCCTCAGAGGGTCTCATTTCCAGGATTCTCTGCGGGGTCAGGGACCACTGGCAATATTTGTTTCTTCCTTTCCTGGGCCTTTGGGCCCTGGGCTCACACTTCAGCTGCTGGTGGGGCTGCCTGGGACAGGGCTACTCCTTCCCACTTCTCCTGTGGTTTCTGCTTCAGCCACCCTCTGTAAACTTGGGGGTCCCTTGGCTGGGACCCAAACTCGAGCCTGGCCAAGGGTGTTGCAGCATCACAGCCTGTTTGGGTTGGGAGGGACTTTAAAGCTCATCTCATTCCACCCCTGCCATGGGCAGGAACACCTCCCACTGTCCCAGGTTGCTCCAAGCCCCATCCAGCCTGGCCTTGGACACTTCCAGGGATCCAGGGGCAGCCACAGCTTCTCTGCCCAACCTGTGCCAGGGCCTGCCCACCCTGCCAGGGATGAATTCCTTCCCAGTATCCCACCTATCCCTGCCCTCTGGCACTGGGAAGCCATTCCCCTTGTCCTGTCCCTCCATCCCTTGTCCCAAGTCCCTCTCTTGGAGCCTTCTTAGGTACCAGGAGGGGCTCTAAGGACTTTTTCACCCTTAGGAGTTGCCTCCCACTATCTTAAGCCAGTTTCTCTGCAGAGCCACCTTTTCCCTGACTCTGTCTAGCAGGTGCTTTGGTTTGGATGAATTTTGGAGGTCTACGAGGTGGACTGGTCATGTTTTAACCTTGGCCCTCCCTTTTCCTTCTCTTACAACCCTTTCATCTTCTTGGCTTCCTCCTGGAATGAGGTTGTTCCTGAACACAAAGGCTTCATGTTGGTGCTGCCCTCAGCCCAGGGGTGAGTGAAAATTCCCAGTGGAAAGGCAGGATCCTGCTCCTGGCTTTGCTGCTGCTGTGCCAGATGCACCAGCTCTCCTTGGTTTGTGGATCTGCACACTCTGAGCCAAGCCCTGGAGCTGTTCAGCATCTTCCAGCCCCCTTGGCAGCCCTGGTGTGTTGTGTGGGTCAGGAAAATCCTGGGGGATGTTGAGTGTCTCACCTGCAGATCATCCCAGGTCTGCTCTGGTACTGGAGTTTGGAATGTGGCTCTGCAGGACCCCGAGCTCATCCTGATGGATTCTCATTCATTCAGTGCTGGGTTGTCCTCCTGACCTCGGCTGGGATCAAAACCCAAATTTCCCTTAGACCCAGGTGAGAGGGGCTGGCAACCTGAAGGGCTTCTCCAGACCCCCCAGGCACATGGGATGGTTTCTGAGCTCTGCTCTGGTGTTTACAGAGCACCAGAGCACATACAGCTCTATAAGACAGCTTGAACTCCATTAGGAGCTAAATTTAGTGACTCACTAACTCCTTCTTGATATGTTTTTATAATTTCATTGTATTATGACACTTGGTTTTAAATTTGCATGAGTAAATGAGCCTCTCACTAAGTCAGGTAAAAAGATTTTTCACTTATCTCCCATGAAATAAGACATGAAAAAAATAGTGAGAGTAAAAAGCAACGTGTCCTTGACATATTTAGTTTACATTTTTTCCAACTGTGCTGACTGAACGTTTCTACCCATTAATGATCCAATAAAGCTGTTTGTACCGCTTTAACAGGCTAAATAATTTCACATTAGGAAGACATTTTGTAATTAATGTAGTATTTTGGGGGGGGGACCCTATTTTTGGAAAATATAATTGTACATTTAATTGCACTCGTGATCCGACTTGGAAGATGCAGCAAGTGAAAAGTGGCCTCTTCTGGTTCACCTCCAAACAGGAAAGTCCATGGGGGCAATTGCCAGTAGTGACCAACTTTAACTGGGGTTTCCATGCCTGGGTCAATGAGGTTCCTGCAGGATTGCTTAAAAACATTCCCTGGGCAGGGAAGCTCCTGCAGCCGGTGCAACATCAGAGCTCCCACCTTGGTCCCTTCCATCACGGGGTTCCTCCAGCTTCTGATCCACCGACAAGCACTTATGGTCTGTTTTGTAAAGGGCATCTGAACTTTCATTCAGGAGAACCTTGACGAGACCCAAGCAATCTTGGGATCTGCACTTCAAAGGTGTTTTTCCCCTCTCATTTTCAATCCAAGAAGAGACCACCCAAGGTCCTGCTGCCAGTGGGATTTGGGGGATGTATGTGAGGAGCATCTCTTTGTTTTGGGCAGGTGATGAGCAGCAAGGAGATGGCCCCATTGCTCCTTCAGTCCTGACCTGGGCTCTGGTGTGGGGCTCCCATGGAGGTGAAAGTTCCTCTGTTAATTATCCAGCTTTTTGGCTCTCCTCATCTCTCTGGACATCACTGGCTTTCATTTTTTTGTGTGTGTGTTATTGATATTTTTTCTTTTCCCCCTCCCATTTCATTAATAGTGACAGATGCTTTTAATTAAAAAGAAAAGACAAAACAAAATCCCGAGTAAAACAAAAAGAGAATATTCTAATTTGGCGTGACATTATGAGGCAGGATGGCTCCTGGCATGCAAGGTACGGAAAAGGTCATCTTCCACAGCTCCAGCCTTTTGCAACAGTGGAATTAAGTTCAAACTCGGGCTGGTTTTGAAGTCTTAAGTCTCTCCAGGGATTCCTTTCATAACATCTTCGAACTGGATAACACTACAGTAAATGAAATACACTGCACTGGATTAAAGGGTTATTTCCCCTGTGTGTCGAGCTGACACAGAATCCCAACCCTCAGGTTGCCTCCGAGTTGTCTCTATCTGCTGATGCCCTCTCTGCTTTACATAACAGCTCGTGGAGTGTTGGCAGGGAAAGTTTCCCCATCATTTATTCGGCGTCGACGCTCGGAACAATTTTATGCGGCGAGGAACCAAAATAAAGCACCGAAACAGGAAGGGGTTTAATGGGCTCCGAAATGTGAGGGAAGCGATGCAGGGAAGAGCAGAGCTGCCACTTCAGTTGGATTGAGCTGCTCTGTGATTTATCCCCAAACCCAAGCGATGTCTCTCTCCGCATCGCCACTCGTGTTGGAGCTCGCGGGGACGGCGAGGATGAGCCGTGTTACTCTGCTCTTCTCCGACTGCCCCGACAGCTAAAACTCGCCGAGGATCATTTGCAACGTGTTTTGTTGTAGAACAAATGTTCATTTTGCCTTTGAACCCGGTGCCTGCTGCGGCTCGTGCAGATTGTGTGGAGTGCCGGGGATGGGAACCGCTGCCATCTGCACGGCGCCAGCGCCCACCGTGGCTCAGCTCCAGAGCACGTCCCTGCGTCTCCACGCTGGGGAACAGATGAGTGCCTCCAGATATCACAGGCTTGGCTCCTCCAGCACCCGGCCAGGGTGACCTGTTGGGCCTGGGGAAGGTGTTGCCTCCAAGCTTGGGATGGCAAATGGCAGTGGGTGTCTGTTGAACCCACCCTGGCACTGAAGAAACTGGCTCGGTCCTTTGTTTTCCCCCCACCGAAACACCAATTAAAGACCACTCTAAAAACACGGGGAGCCCATGAAGTGCAAACTCAGGGATAATTTTTTTGGCAATAAAAAAGAAGAAAACTGTTCCTTCTCCCTGCTTGCCCCCTCCCATTTTATTTTCTCCAAAGTGACCCAAGGCTGGCTGGGTCGTATGGAAAAGTGAAGCTGTTTTATAAATTGTTTATACAAGACAAAATGCATCTTTTGCATTCTTGGTACGTTTGGGTTTGGTAAAAAGAGGGCGCTGTAGGTCCGTGTGTCCCTCTGGATTCTGCTCTCCATGTTGAATCTCTTCTGCCTTCCTGGTTCACCATCTTCCCACACCGTGGTTTTCTCTGGATCTGCTCATGGATACCCCTGGAACAGCCACTGCTCCTCTTGCCCAGCCCCAAACCCTGCTCCTGAGAGCTGATGGGATCAGTGGGGCTGCTGCTCCTCACCAGGGTGGGGAGATGCCTCCTTTCCCCTCCCTGCTGCTGCCCCTGCTCCACAACTTGCAAACATGAGTTGTCTCCACCAGCTTTTGGCACGAGGTGCTGGGACCTGCACCCCGCCCTGGAGCTCCGTGGAAGGTGTTCAGCAGGATTTGTCCATGCTGATGGGTTTCTGCCACCGAGGTCCTCCAGGACATGTCCCTACGGGCATCGGGTTCCTCTGTTCCCAACATTATTCACACAGAAACACCCCCACACGTGAAAAACCTGGGGGAGATGGCACTTTGGGGGTTCTGCTGTCCATGAGTGATCAAAACCAGGGACATTTTTAGATTTGCCTCTGACTGAAGGGTCTGGGAGGAGAAGGAAGGGCAGGGAATTGTGTGTGCTGCTTTCCTGGGTGGCTGGAGGAACCCACACCGAGGCCTCTGAGGGGATCTGTGCCTTTCCAGGAGGGCTGGAATCTCTCTGGAGACGCTGGGACATGGTGAAAATGTGCTCTGGGCTTTAGCACTTCCTCCAGATTATTTCTTCAAATATTTAAAAATATATTTTATAGCACTAAAATAAATGTTAATGAGTCTGCATTGCTTGGGGCTAACAATAGTATTTCTATTTCAATCCAGCAGCCTGGCAGGGTGTTTGAGGATGGAGGGGCTGGATGTGGAGACCTGGCTGGGTTTTTTCTGCCTTGGTCCTTGATGTCTTGAGCAGTTTTATTCTCTTGTGCTTTCCTTGCCCTGTTCTGCTAAATAGCAATGAAAAGCTTCCTTGCTTTGTTAAAGCGCCTGGGATTTCTCGAAGGCCTCTGGGCAAGTGTTAAATGCTGAGCTGGGTATAAAAACTGTTATTTAGTGTTATGTTTATACCTCTTCAATGTTAGCATGTATTTTTATGTACTCCTTGAGGTGACCTTTGTGCTTTTCCAACCAAACAGACACTCTCCTTGACTCAGGGATTTGGGTTTTTTCCACTTCCTGGCATGGATTCTTATAAGTAGTTTTGCAAACGTGCTTTTTTGGGGGGTGTTTTCAGTGTTTGGGCTGTGGGGCTCAGAGTGCTGGAGGTGCCAGTGGCATCCCCTGGATGGGAGAGGGGAGCAAAATAATGGCATGGAAGGCCATTCCTCTCCTTACTCATCTCAGTTCTTTTTCTCAGTTACGATGGAATTGCATTTTCAGGATCCCAGGCTGGCATGTGAGAGGGACAGGGATTGGGGGGGTACCCCAAGCCCTAAAGAGTCTGCACAGGAGTGGGGCATGGAGTGGGATGCAGGATGGCAGGAATTCAGCCCTGGCACAGTGTCAGAGGCAGCAAGCCCTGCTCTGAGCAGCTGCAGGAGGTTGGTTTGTGTGTTTGCTGTGCAGGGCCGTGGAGGGGGAAACCACTTAGCAGAAATTCTGCTCTTAAAGCAGATGGGGGGAGATCAGTCTGGTTTTTAGGGGGGCGCTTGCTGGTCCAGTGACCAAACTGTTGAGTCCTTCCACCGTTCCAGGGGACAGGTGAATTGTGCCTTCCAAAACTCTCGGCTCCTTCCTTGCTGATGTGGTATTTTGGGAAGGAAAAGAGTGTCTGTCAGGGTGGTTGCTGCAGCTTCTCTCCCTGTTCTCCTTCCCAGCTCCCAGGGCAGTTCCAGGGGGCTCCTGCTCCCTGGCAGCGTCCCCTTTGCTGCTGCTCAAGTGCTGCTCCTTATCCTTGGGTTCCTTTTTCTCCCTTCCATTTTAGAAATTGCTCTTTTTTCCCCCCTGCCGTATCGCTGACAGCCACCTTCTCCCTGACAGTTGTGATATTTGTATGTGTGCATGAAAACAGTAGGAAGCATTTATGTAGGTGTCACTAATTTAATTTAATATCATCTGATCTGTATGTATAGAGAGGGCTGTTCTGACTGAAACGCTTCTCTTTATTTTGCAGTCTCCATCGTCATCAAATACAACTCCTTTCATTCTCCTCTTCCATTCACCTACCCAAAGACCAAATCTGGAAATAGTAACCAAAAGAGAAGCCCACGTCACACACAGAGCAGGGAAAGGTTGAAATAATTGAAGGGTAAGTCATTTTTTCCCCCTTATTCTCTGTGTGAGGCTCCAATGGCAAGGGCAGGACTGTGTAAAGAACCCGTTAAGCACATGCACGGCTGCTTTGTGTGCAGAGCGCAATGAAATGACTGAAATGCTGATTTGGGGAAGAAAGAAAAGGGATTGCAGGGCAGGAGGTGCCTGGAGGGGCAGAGTGCCCTCAGGCTGGGATGGTGGTGCTGGCACTGTGGGATGTTGGTGCTGGGATGTTGATGCTGGCACTTCGGGATGTTGATACAGGCACTTTGGGATGATGGTACAGGGACTTTGGGACATTGGTACTGGCACTTTGGGATGCTGGTGCTGGCACTTTGGGATGTTGGTACTGGCATGTTGGCACAGGTACTTTGGGATGTTGGTGCTGGCACTTTGGGATGTTGGTGCTGGCACTGTGGGATGTTGGTACCAGCACTTTGGGATGTTGGTGCTAGCACTTTGGGATGGTGCTGGCACTTTGGGATGTTGGTGCTGACACTTTGGGATGTTGGTGCTGGGATGTTGGTACCAGCACACTTTGGGATGTTGGTGCTGGCACTTTGAGATGTTGGTACAGGCACTTTGGGATGTTGGTGGTGGGATGTTGGGACGTTGGTACCAGCACTTTGGAATGTTGGTGCTGGCACTTTGAGATGTTGGTACCAGCACTTTGGGATGTTGGTGCTAGCACTTTGGGATGGTGCTGGCACNTTGGGATGGTGCTGGCACTTTGGGATGTTGGTGCTGACACTTTGGGATGTTGGTGCTGGGATGTTGGTACCAGCACACTTTGGGATGTCGGTGCTGGCACTTTTTGATGTTGGTACATGCACTTTGGGATGTTGGTGCTGGCACTTTGAGATGTTGGTACAGGCACTTTGGGATGTTGGTGCTGGGATGTTGGGACGTTGGTACCAGCACTTTGGAATGTTGGTGCTGGCACTTTGAGATGTTGGTACCAGCACTTTGGGACGTTGGTGCGAGCATTGTGGGACGTCGGTACCGGTTCTTGCCCCCCTGACTCCATCCCTTCTCCTGCCTGGGTGGGAGCAGTGGCTGTGCACAGAATGGGGGCTTGGCATGGCCCTGGCTGGCATGAAGGAGCTCCCCAGCTGAGCAGAGCCGGGAGCTCGGCATCTCCTGCTGCTCAAGAGCTCTTGTGTCATTTCCTTCTCTCCTTCCCACTTGAAGCGGCGCTCAGCTGGGGGAGCGGTGCGGCTGCGTGCGTGGGGCACGATGTTTTGCCTCTCTGTTGGTTCCTGCCAGGCCTCGGTTCCGTGGGCTCCGGGAGCTTTTCCTGGAGAGCAACCTGCAGGATTTTCCCAAGGAAAGCATGGATGGGGGCTGGAGGAGGGACAAACCCGGCTGGCAGAGCCAGGAGGGCCTCTCGGTGGAAATGTTTGCCTTAAGGCTTTTCTTTCACTGGGAGGGTGGTGAATGAGGTGGAAGGAGAGAGAAAACCAGCTCCTGTGAAATTCAGAACCCTGGCTGAAGCATCAGGAAGCTCCAAATGTTAGGGAATGCGTTTTCCCACCCCATCCCCAGCTCTGTGCTTGCATATATTGCATTTCCACACGTGTTCTTGTGTAGATGGACAGGATATGCCTTTGCTTACGTGTGAGATCTTCTTTTTAAACATCTGGGTTTTCTGGTTTGTTGCTGCTGTGGGCTTTTTTTCCTTGCCCCTGCAGTGTTTGTTCATGCAAAATTCATATCTGGGAAGGGCATCTTAAATCCCTGCTTCTGAGTCAAAAAGGGAAAGGGTGGAAGTGAAAAGAGAGATTGTATCATTTAAGAAATATGATTCATGAATTAATCCTCGTCTGCTCCACCATCTGTGGCGTGTGTTTCAATACCAAAATCCTCGGTTATATCTCTTTAAAAAGCTTTCTTCTTGCTGACTGCCTGAGTTTGCTGCAGTGCTAATGGAGAAGTGGCTTCTTTTGGGGGAGAGGGTGGAGATTTTGGTTCACAGCCTGGGCTGGTGGCCCTAAGCTGTGTCCAAGCTGCAGGTCATTGAGGGGGACACAGAGTTCTGATTTTTGGGGGGTGCCAGCTCTCTGTGCAATGCCACGAGCCTGCCCTGCAGGGAAAGGCTGTGCCCAGCTGCTCTTTGCTGTGGGAGTGTGGCTGGGTCTCACTGGGATGGAGTGAGAGCTGGGCACCAATGGCAGGAGGTGCAGGCAGACTTTAGATCCTTCTGCAGAAACAAGTGGCTGTTTCTACAAATGGGCTGGCAAGGTCTTCTGTACTTGGTGCTCCAGAAAATAAAGGCACGGGGCAGTCCCCCAGCCTCTTCCCAGGGATGTTTTTGTAACCTCTTTGTAGATGCAGATTAAAGGGAGGTTGCCCATCGTTGTCCCAGAGAGGAGCTCTCCATTGTGCCTCCATCAGAGGTAGGGAATGAAGGGCCATTAGAGTTTTTGGGTGCCTGGAGAAGGGTCTCCTTTTTCTGATTTGATTCATTATATTGTTTTCCAGCATTTTGCAGGGAACAACTTTCCTTTTTAAACATATTTCCCAGGTTCCTGTTCCTATTCACGAGATATGTGAGCCCTTTTCCTCCTTCCTGGACAGTCCCCAAGCAGGTCAACATCCCAACACCTGCATCCATCCTCAGTCCCTTCCCTGCCCTGGGGCACTTGCTGCCTGGCATTGCCCCATCACTTTTCTCCCATGCCCCACGTGAGATGCTGGGAAAGCTCAAGTGTTTTCCTCGTCGTTCTGGAGGAGGGGCTGGAGGTGCTGCGTGGCTGGATGGCCCCAGCCCCTGGCACAGCTCACAGTGCCCTCAGCCCATGGCACGGCGATGCCCTGGCGTGGCCAGAGCCCGTGCTGTGCCAGTGGCAGAGCTGTGAGCACGGCCCAGAGGGCTCCCAGGCCCTGGGAGTGCTGATGGATGGAGGTGATGCCAAGGTGAGGTATGGCAGGGTTGTTGCCTTGCCATCCATCCTCCTTTCACGCCTTTCTGCCTCCCTGACTCATTGCCTGGCACGTCCTCTTTGCTCTGGGAACACCCCCTGGACAAGCAGGACTGTGGGATTGTGGCAGAGCTCTGCTGCTCTGGGAGCTCCGTGTTTGAATCGAGCAGCTCAAGGCAGGGTGGGAAAGGAAAAGGTCTTTTGTTGGAGCAGGAATAAAGGGTTCAAATGAAGGAGGATGTGAGGGATCCTCTGTCCCACAGCCAGGTCCTGAACCCTTTTGGGATCTTGCATGGTCCCTAAGAAGGGTTTTCCTGTTCCTCTCTGTTACCACAAATCCCCTTCTGGCCACTTACTGGGGAGTCCTTGGGCATGACATGAAAAGGAAACTCCAGAATCCCAACACTGCCAGAAATAATTCTGCATGGCAAATCCTCGTGGGAATGCAGATCAGGATGGACACCCAGCTCCCTGTCCATCTCCCCCCCACACACACCTTGTCTTTCCCAGCTTTTGCCAGGAACTTTGACTCATTTCTTGTATGCCTTTACAATATTTTGCAGTTTTGGGTATTTCTTAATCGCTTCAATCACATTTTTGGGGGAGAGTTTCTAGGCTTGTTTGCCATTCTTAGTCTGCTCTGTGCTATAATCTGGCAAGCAGAGGTTGTTTCCTGGGCTCTCTTCAGCAAACCTGCCCCTCTGTCAGGTGTGTGCTGGTCCCTCCTTTGCCAATTGATGCCAATAATCACATGGCCAAAGTCTCTGTAAAATGAGGGTTATGGACTTTGTGCCTTGAGAAGATCCTGTACTTATTTACATGGCCAGTGTTAGCATTTTGCAAAATTTTAAGCCAGCACAGAAGCTCTGCTGGTGAAAAACCCCAACCAAACCAACCAGAGGGAAAACAAACCCCATCAGAAACGGGAGACAGAAGCAGTCCAAGCATTTTGACAGCAGATTCCCTGAGCCATAGGTTTCGCTTTTTATTTTAAGCTTTGACTAAAACTCAGCAGTTTTTACTTAAAGAAGAATAAAGGCACATTTATGCTCAGCATAAACAGAGTGGGGTTGTGGGTGAGGGGTTTGGGGGGTTCCCCCCAGGCTTCTCCTCCCTCCTTGCAAGGTGCCCCTGGTCACTGAGGAGGTGACAGTGCTGGTGGCAGGGGACACCTGACTTTCCTCCCAGGTTTCTTGTGGGCAGCTCACGTTGAGAGGAGAAGCTCTGATGCCCCCCTGTTTTTTAGGACCCCAGTGAAACAGCTGCTTGTTTCTCCCAAACAACGATGCCAAGGAGGAAATTGGCTCGTGTCTGCACGGGCGCTTTGGATGGGGGAAAATTCTGCAGTAATAGCTGGAAAACTAATATGGGCTATGAGATAATAGATGCCTCAGGGATAAAATTAAGCAGTATTTTACAACCAAGGAAGAAGGTTTGGCAATAAAGAGTGTGCCTTTGACTTGCTTTTTGTTTGCCAGAGCACTGATGTTGTTTTGGAGAGGTTGTCCTGGGATGTATTTTCCAAACAGACGTAGGAAAAGAGGGAAGGTGGGAAATAGGAAAAGAGGGGTTTTTTGAGTTGCTCCTGGCAGGGTTGGTGCCAGGGCTGGGCTGCAGCACGTTGGCACCACTGGAATGTTGGCTGTGGCAGGGGTGTGACCCTGGAGCTTCCTGGGGGAAATCCCAGCAGTGCAGGGGGATGGTTAGAGGGGAACAGCAAGGTTTGCCAAACAAAGCAGCAGCAGGATTGGGTTTAAATGCCACAGGGAGCCCAGAAAGCTCAGGAAGGGGAGGTGGCCTGTTCAGCACCCCAACAGAGTCCTGGTGGAGTTTATTCCCAGTCTCCCCATGTTCTGTTGCTGCTTGGGCTGTGCGGGAGCCCATTCCCAATGATGCCATGACAGTGGGATTTGCTTTTGTTCTGCTGTCCCTCCACAAGCTGCTTTTCCATAGGAGCTCTGGGAGCACCTTGCTAACGGGGTGGTTTGGAAATGCTGTTTTCTCCCTTTTGGGAGGCTCCTTCCACCTTCCCCTTCCACTCCTGCACAGGGAATGTGGTGAGCTGGGCTGGAAAAACACCTTGGTTTGCCTCCTGGTGCCAGTGGCAAACCTGCTGGAGAGAGCAGGGCTGGCAGTCTGCTCCAGGGCACTCTCACAGGCAGGACTTGCTCATCTTCACTTGCCAGGAATAAAAGTTCAGTTCCCACAGAGCTGCAAACCCCAATCCCACCTTCCCGGAGATGGATTTGGGTGCAGCAGGTTGGGACATGAGGTCTTTAACCCAGGCCAGCTTCTAACAGCTTTTAATTTCCCAAACATCAGGGACAGCCTCCCGGCCAGGTGGGGCATTTCCTCAGCACGGCTGGGACTGGGGACAGCCCCAGGGTGCAGTGCTGGCCGTGCCCAGGGGCTGAGGGGGCACTGGGGGTGGGCTCAGCCCCTCTGCCAGCGAGACCAGCCCGCGCCGTGCATCCCAAACGCAATCATGAAGTGGCTGTTGCATTAAGACCGTGTTTTTATTCATGGAGTGTAATGTGATTCATTTGCCCTTTTGCTCTCGTGTGGAGAAGGCAGTCATCTCGTATGCAGCGCTGGCTGCAGGCACAGCTCCACTTAGTTATTATTTTTAGGGTTTGGGATGTGAGGCAGGAGACGTTTCCATCATCATGGGCAGAGTGGAGACTCCTCTGTTTTCTGGGGGGCTGCAGATGCCGGTGCTGGCCACGCTTCCCCAGCCCTGGTGGGGAGCATTTAGCCCAGCTGTCCTTCTCCAAGCCACCCAGGGAGGGTCCTTTATCCTGTTCCACCCTCCTGTGCCAAAGGACCTGGGCTGGAGGCACGAGGGACACCCCGGGGCACATTGCTGAGCTCTGGGGGAACAGCACCCTTTGGTGTCCCAGTGACACCCCACTCCGGTGTCCCAGTGACACCCAGTCCCCACCAGTCCTTGCAGAGGGCTGGGTTAGGCTGTGTGCTGTGGAACCCAAACCCTGGGGTTGTGGATGTGGCACAGGGTGCTGCTGATACCTGGTGGGTTGTGGGATGGGACCCAGCTCTGCTTGGTGAACTGATTAAACATGGGTGAAGGAGACTGTGTTTGGTGCAGCCAAGGGGAATGATTCCTCCTTGAAGTTAAGAGAAGAAAGGCACCAAGCAAGGAAGGAGTACAGAACACAGAAGGATGGCAAAAATACAATTCTTTTAAATGTTAGCAAGGGGAGCATTGAATAAGCCACTCATTCCAAAAGAAGGATAAGGAGTAAAGCAGTTGGAGTCACTGGAGTGGTTCAGCTCCTTGGGTTGGAGCTCCAAACCAAGAAGGACATTGCTTTCCAACCCCAGGTGTCCTGGGCAGCCCTTCTGAAGCACAAAGCTCTGTCTTGCTGTCAGATCCCAGGCAGTGACACTGCAGGGCACGAGGACCATCCCCGAGTCCTCAGGTGACCCTGGGTGTCTGACACTGCAGGGCCACAGGATGTGTGCAAACCAGGCAGGCAGATTTTAGGAGCAAAGGGCAGGAGGAAGAGAGTTAACTCTGTGTGTTTCTTTTCTCTTTTGCCTTGTCCTTTTCTTCCTTATTTTTTTCCCTCCCCCCATGCAGTTGACAGCCCAAACCCATGCTGGGAAGGACCCTCTAACCAGAGCAAGGTCTGAGGCAAAGGCAAGGCAGAAGGCACGAGCTGGGCGCTTCATTTGATGGTTTTCCTACACTTTGTCCATGGGGAGGCAGAAGGAAGGGTCAGGTGTGGGGAAAGAGAAGGAGGAAGGTTTTCCAGGAGAGCTCTTTGAGAAGGGGAGATTTTTAGCCCCCAACGACTGGGGAGACAAAGAGGAAGGGAAGCGGGAGGAAACAACGCCGACCTTCCCCGCTCTTTGTTTGCAACCAAGAAATGCACAAATCGCTGCTGGTATTGCTGAGTGCTTTCCTGCTGCTCTGTGGCTCCATTTGGAGCTGCAGCCATTCCGAGCCTGGTTCCCCACTTCCAAAAAAATAAACAGCCAGCAAATCCTGGCTGGCAGAAGGGGAATCGCCAACCCCTTGGCCTTACATCACGCCGTCCATCCCGGGGCTGCGTTTGGTGCCTTTTGGAGGGTTCTAGAAAGGTCAAAACCAGAAAGGAAGCTCTGCTAGCAGGATAGCAACCAGCTGGGTTTCCTTTTACTGCCATAGTAACACCACGAGCCTGGTGTTAGCACCGTGCCCACCGAATGCCGCTCCCCCCGCACTGGTTTTGTCAAGAGAAGGTATTTCCTTCCTGAAGAATTTCTCCAGGGCACTAAATGGGCTTTTTGGAGGGTTCAGTCCTCGTCCCCAGGGATGTAAGGTGGGTGATTTACAAGGCACTGTGCAAATGCCAAATTGTTAGGCAGAACTGCTGCTGATTTAGAAGGCAGTTAATGCTCTGAATGTGCCAAGTGCCAGTAGAGTGTTTCTACAGATGGAATAACTGGAAATATTGGAGGGATTCCAAAGGTTTAATCAAATTCAACCAGGGTGGGTTTTTTTGATTTTTCTTTTCTTTTTCTTTTTTTTTTTTTTTAAACTGCAGAATTCTCTGAGGGTTGAAATAGTAGATTATTCCATTGCTTTTAGTGCCACGGGGGGAGATTTTCACAGCTGAACGTGAAGCGCAGGCTTTGAAGCCAACACATAAGTGGGTCTGCAAAGGAGGGCCGGAGCAGCAATGCCCTGAAATCCTGTTCCAGTGCAGGGAACATCTCAGATTCCCTTGCAGGAGGCTCCTTGGAAGCAGGACAGCAGGTTTTCACTCCTGCAGCACAAAGGCAAGAGGCAGCCCCAGAGCCCCTGGTCTGGTCCTGCAGGTTTTGGTGGGATTTTGGGCACGAGGACCCTTCCTGTGCAGCGCTGGGACGTGCATATGTTTCTGCACAGATGCACACCTTCCTCTAGTCTTGTTGAGAGCCTTTCCAAGGATTCTTATTTAGCCAGACCATATGTGCTCGGGCATGGAGATGGTGGGATGTGGAAAGAGCAGCGCGTTATCCTCGGGCTGCAAACACCAGCAGGAGCAATTCCCAGCGAATTTTGGCCACGTGGAGACCCCGAGCTCCCCGGGCTGCGTGGCAGGAGCAAGCAGATGCCATCTTCCCCTTCATTTGTCAAACCCAGGTTCCAGCAAGCCGTTTCCCTTTGTTCTATCCCCAAATCCCCTCTCCCTGTCCACTCCCAAGGCATGGCTGACTCACCAGGGAGAGGGAGCTGTGTCTCCAGGGGAAGCTTTGCTGCTGAAGTGATGTCAGAGCAAGCTGGGCAAGGGGCTGGACATTTTTCCATGGGGTTTCTCTTGTCACTGGCACAGGAAACGAAGAGCCCATCCCCACTGCTGGCAGCAGGTTTTGTTTGGGGGTGAGGAGGAGGCTCAGGAGCCCTGAGGGCTCTGAGGAAGGGCTGTCCCAGGGGCTGTGCTGGAGCTTTTGTCTTGCTGGCTGTTTTTTTGTGTGTGTGTGATGTTTCTTCAACAGCATTTTTGGGTTTCGCAGAAGGCCTGATTGGATCTATGAATTGTCATTCATTTGTTTTCTCTTGGTAAGAGAAGAAGAGCTTCCTGCTTTTCCTGGAGTGCTTGCTATTGATGCTCCCTGGAGTTGGGGACTGTCCCCCCGAGGTGATGCCATGCTGTCTGCACAGCCCCCCGGGTCGTGTCGTGTCGCTCTGGGCAGGGTTTCTCCTGGAATAAATTGCTCCAAAGCTCTTAGCCTGGATGGCACAGCCTGCTGCTCCTGCTGTCCTGCCCCCACCTCTGCCCTGCCACTGATCCAGCCTGCTCCCTGTTTCCTGCACTCAGGGCTGCCTCTGCCTCTGCCTCTGGGCACAAATTGCCTGAAAACTGAGCTGCTTCAAGCCATTTTACAAACATCTCCTCCCGTCCCTGGAACCGGCCAGAGCTGGGAGCTTGGAGGTGATTTCACCTGGCTGAAGATTCCTAAATTTTTTTGGTGTGTTTTTTTTTTAAGATTAAAGTCAATGTGGGAATTAAAAATGGCATGGCTTCAGGAATCAGGTTGCTGAAGGAGCTGTTGTCTGTGGATCTGTGTCCTCTGTGGTGCAGGTGCCACCCTCCCATTCCAGGTGGTGTGTCCAGCTCACACGATGCCCTGGTGTGCCTGTCCCCCAGCTGTCCCCTGGCTTGGCAGGGACTGGGTTTGCCCTGTGCCAGCTGCTGCCCTGGGCAGTGCTCTGGCCCCTCTGTGCCCAGGGGCACCAGGGGGGTTGTTTTCCTCTTGACATGGTTGTGGTCTGACTGGAGGCATCTCGGAGACAGAGCCAATTGTGGTGTTTTTGTTCAACCCTGGGGTACAGGCAAGGCCACAGCGTGAAATTCATGATTTTTGGATTCTGGAGTGTATCCCTCTGAAGAACCTGGGCCTTGCAGGAAGGGTTTGAGCCCACGCTCACCTCCTTGGAGATGAGCAGATGTGCAGGTGTGGATGCCTCTGGCCAGGAGCTGCAGGAGCAAAGTGAGCCAGTGACACAGGAACTCCTTGTCAGACACATCCATAGCCACCTGTGCAGGTGCAAGAGGCTTTTGGAAAGACTGTGGAAAGAAGGCTTGGCAGAAAGAACCAAGGTGTGTTTGTACAGGAGGTGGTGCAGTGCTTCCAGCCCTGGTGATGTTCCCTTGTTTCTCATTCCTCACCCGTCCCTCCCAAGCTCCACTCCACTCCAAATGCTCCCACAAGAGCCCTTCTGCAGCAACATTTATCTCGAGTGCTGCTATATCAGGATTCATCGATCTTGTCATAAGATCAGCGGCACCAAATGGAAGCCCTGAGGGTGGAAGGGGACCACGGGCACCCTGTTCCTCCAGGCCCATTCCTCGGTGCTGTCAACAGGGCCAGGACTTGCTGGGATCTTCCTCCTAAGGTGACCCACCCCAGATCGTGATGACCTGTCTCCAGGAGTGTGTTCCATGCCTGCAGACCCTCCTTAAAGTCTCCTCTGACATCTTGCCTGCAGAAAGCGATGGTTTGAAGGGCCAGGAGACACATCTGGCACTATGAATTATTGAGTGAGCCTGTGCCCTCCTCCTCTGACCTCTCTGCCCAGCCTGACCTCCTTCCCCATTCTCTGCTGAGGGCAAATGTGACGATGCTGCATCAAAAGGAATTTGGGATTCTGCTGTTGTGACGTCTGCGTGTTCCTCCTTTTGGGATTTCACATATGATAATATGAAATCCCATATTATCATATACCACATATCATTATATATATCACATCCCATATATCATTACCACACATAGTGTGGTTGATGGTAGTAAGACCCTGGCACAGGGTGCCCAGAGAAGCTGTGGCTGCCCCTGGATCCCTGGGAGTGTCCAAGGCCAGGTTGGACAGGGCTTGGAGCAGCCTGGAATAGTGGAAGGTGTCTCTGCCCATGGCAGGGAGTGGAACTGGATGGACTTTCAGGTCCCTTCCCACCCAAACCATTCTGTGAGCCGTGTACTGACACTGCCCTGAAGCTCACACGGAGAACTTACCCCTGATGGTGTGAATTTATTTGCACATTTTTGTTCTGACAGGACCACCTGCAAGTGCAGACAGCGCTCTCGGTTTCTGCTTAGGTGTTGTCATTCCTGTTGTGCTGGGACACAGGAGGTGACCGTGCTGCTGCTGGCTGTGTCAGGCTCAACCCAGGCTCAGCAAAAATCCACCTCTCAGGGAGTTCTTGGTTTCCTACTGCTCTGGGGCCAGGTCTGAGCACGAGGTGAGGTGCTGCCATCAACATGTCATGGTCCCAGCCCTACTTCTCATCCTCAAGCTCTTCCTTTGCATCTGTTTTTCAACGTTGCTCCCCCAGGAGCCTCATTTCCTCCCTTTTCCAAGAAGAGGAGAAGCAAATCTGCACAGACAGTGTTTTACAGTGTGCCACAGCTGGATGCCATCCCAGACCTGCTGATGTTGGCGTGGCTGTGCCATCCTGCCCTTGCTGGAGAGGACACGGCAGGGAAGGAGAGAAGCTCCAAGCTGGAACCTGCTCTCCTCAGGGGCCACCAGAACTCGGGCAAACCCAACACTCCTTGGTGAGCTTTGCAGCAGGAGAGAGGTGGAATCCCACCACCAGCCCAAAGGAGATTATAAACTCCCAAAAGAATCTCCTCTTTTGGGGAAGTGCCACAAAGAACAAGGTTTTGAGGCTCTCTGTGAGGTTTTGCCTTTTCCTTCAGATGGAACAGAACATTTCTTTCCAAGGAAATAGAGAAACTGTGCAGGAGAAAAACTGTCTCTCCCACTCAGTGCTGGGTTTCTTTTTTGTCAGCTCATGGTGGTTGTTCCCCTGCCTTGGAGCTGCTGGAGGGGGGACCTTTGGGATGTCCCCGGAGCCAAGTGACCCACCTGGGACCTCCTTCTGCTCTTTGCTTCTCTCCTCCTCTTTCACACACCACAAAGTGCTCATCCCATGGCTCTTGGCCAGAGGAAGAATTTAGTATTCAGATGTTGGGGAGTTTCACTGTCCTTGGTCTAATTAGTTCATTAAGCACAGGGGAGCTCAGACCACAGTTCAAATGGCTGTAATTGGAGTGAACTTGAGACAATGCAAGAGGATTAAGGAGCAAAATTGCTTCGATTACTTTGGCCCAACAAAAAAATAACTATTCAATTTGGGTTGAATATTTAATTTTCAGAATGTGAGGGTTAGGTATTAATTTGGGCTTGGCAGAGAGTTCAGCAGTTGTAAGACCGTGCTGAGGGTTCTTCACGTGCTGAGATCAATGCTTGGAGAGGAGCAAGACTTTCTGGAAATTCTCCTCTGAACAAATAATTGGCCTCACCAAAGAAGCGTCTGGGGAAGATTTAATTGCTTATTTTTGTAGGAGGTCCTCTTTAATAGCCTTCTGCTCTTCAATCCCGTGGCTGGCCCTAAGATTTTGGAGGCTGAGAGCTTGGCTGGAGGAGATCCATCTCCATGGGTCCATGGTGGGAACACAACACCAGAATACCCAAAATCTGCAGTCTGGGGTGGCTTTGGTGTCTCTCTTAGCAGCAGGTGTTGGAGCCCAGGTGGATGACATGGGTGGGTGCCGATCCCTGGAAGTCCTAATGTTGTTTTCGTGCTTTTACTGGTGTTGTGCAAGGCATGGCTGAGGGACAACAGGATTTTTTGCCTATCTGAGATGGGTAAATTGTGTATTTTATCTTATTTTTTTGGTTCTATTTTGATATTGTGTGCCTGCATCTGTTCCAATAGGGGGAAAACAACGCTAATTGGAACATTGGAAGGGGTTTGGAGTAAATGAGAACAAACATTCCCAGGCTGAGAAATTTAAAGGGAATTTGCTCAAAACACTAGTGATGGTTTTAGTTGAAATATCTGACCTTAGGGACTTAAAGCAGTGCTTTTGGTTGGCTCAGACTTGTTGAGCAGGGCGAGGTGATGGCTGATTTCTGCATGAGCTGAGTGTGAGAGCAAAGGATCCCTGAGGAGAAAAGCCCTTTAAGATCTTTGAGTCCAACCAGCCCCCAGCACTGCCGAGGCCACCACTAACCCCTGTCCCCAAGTGCCACATCCACGTGGCTGTTAAATCCCCCAGGGTTGGTGACTCCACCACCGTGCTGAGGTCCTACACGGCCGTGGTTGCATTTTCTGGCTGGTTAAAGAGGTTCCTGCATGAGTTATTGAGGACTTAAAGAGCTTTTGGTGGAGAACTTGCCATGCAGGGCAAAGGGACACAGGAGCACCACAATGCTGACCCCAAACTCCTTTGAAGTCTGGGAAGAGGTCATATTTACCTGTGGGTTTTTTTCATTTTGGACAATGTCTTCCTGCCTGCCCTTTTTCTCCTCCAGCATGAAGGCTCGTGCTTGCTTGCTTGGTTCTCCTGCTGGACACCTTTGAATCAACCAGAGAAGGATGCTTTGTGTCCACCAGCATTACCTTTATTCCTTCTGTGTCTGCTTCTTTCTCGTGGCCCCTTGGTAGGCAAAGAGTTAACAACATCCTCCTGGCTCTTCCAGTTACCCCATCAGGGCTGGTTAAAAATTAGCTTCTCCCCACTCCCAGCACTATAATTAGGAAACAGGAGTTGTGGGGAATGATTTCACAAAGTGACTTGGTGTACTCGCCCGTGCACCCCAGGGAGCCAGGCAATTATGCATACATAATTCTACTCTTTGAATATTTTCTCTTTCTCTGCATAATTTCTCTCTATTCATCTTTCCAGTGTCCTTCTGAGATAAACTTAGAAGTCTCAGCTTTCAGAATGTAAAAAAAGATCCTGTGCCTGCATGTGCACTCTTTGCATTTCAACCAGCAGCCTGGCCCTGGGATGCAGCCGAGGGGAGGAGGAGGAGGAGGAGGAGGAGGATGGAAGGAGCAGGAGAAACCCTTCAGTGCAACAGCACATCCAGCACTCACTGAGGGAGGATCAGAGTGTGGAATCATGGAATTGTTTAGGTTGGAAAAGGCCACTAAGACCATGGAGACCAACCCTTCCCCCAGCACTGCCAAGGCCACCCCCAGCCCATGTCCCCAAGTGCCACATCCACGTGGCTGTTAAACCCCCCCAGGGATGGGGGCTCCACCACTGCCCTGGGCAGCTGTGCCAGGGCTGGACAGCCAAATTTGCCTTAATATCCAACCTAACCCTCCCCTGGTGCAACCTGAGGCTGCTTTCTCTGGTCCCTGGGAGCAGAGCCTGAACCCCCATGTCACAGAGAGTGAGAAGGTCCCCCCTGAGCTCCTTTTCTCCAGCATGAGCCCCCTCAGCTGCTCCTGCTGCCCCAGCCCTTTCCCCAGCTCTGTTCCCTTCCCTGGACATGTCTCAGCCCCTCAATGTCCTTCTTGGTGTGAGGAGCCCCAAACTGAGCCCAGGAGTCGAGGGGAGTGCCCTGCCCACAAACACCCAGGTTGGGACCTCTCCTCCTCCTTGGGCACCCCAGGATACCCATGGAGATGCCCCTTTCAGGTGCAGGTGTGGTTTGGCTCCCCTGCCCACCCAGGTTGGGACCTCTCCTCCTCCTTGGGCACCCTGGGATACCCATGGAGATGCCCCTTTCAGGTGCAGGGTTGGGTTGGCTCTACCAGCCTGCCTGTGCTGTTCTCAGTGCCCTCCTGGTGNATGTCACAGAGAGTGAGAAGGTCCCCCCTGAGCTCCTTTTCTCCAGCATGAGCCCCCTCAGCTGCTCCTGCTGCCCCAGCCCTTTCCCCAGCTCTGTTCCCTTCCCTGGACATGTCTCAGCCCCTCAATGTCCTTCTTGGTGTGAGGAGCCCCAAACTGAGCCCAGGAGTCGAGGGGAGTGCCCTGCCCACAAACACCCAGGTTGGGACCTCTCCTCCTCCTTGGGCACCCCAGGATACCCATGGAGATGCCCCTTTCAGGTGCAGGTGTGGTTTGGCTCCCCTGCCCACCCAGGTTGGGACCTCTCCTCCTCCTTGGGCACCCTGGGATACCCATGGAGATGCCCCTTTCAGGTGCAGGGTTGGGTTGGCTCTACCAGCCTGCCTGTGCTGTTCTCAGTGCCCTCCTGGTGGCACAGCCTGGTGGGCACAGCCCAAGGAGCTGCTGGCACCTTCCCTTCCCCTGCTGCATCAGTTTCTCTCTCCAGACTTGCTGGTGATGTGGTGCAATTCCTCCTGGCTGCAGAGGAGCTGCAGAGCAGCAAAGTTGTGATAAAAGACAACTTGTTGAAGGGATTCTTTGTCATCCTCCTGATTCATCTACAATTCCTTTCTTCCCCCGGTGCCAGGAGTGTGCTGATGCTTTGCAATTATCCCCACACTTGATGCCTCTTCCTTCCTTTTTTCCCCTCCCTTTCTTCCTGATTCAAGTTCCCCATTCATTCTCTCTTTCTTCTGGCTTCTTCTCCTTTTTATTTTTTTTTTTTTATTTCATCCCCCACCTTCTCAAGGCACTGAAGCTGGAACTGCTCTGCTGTGGTCTGAGGAAAAGCCACTCTTCCACTTCCCCAAGAAAGCTCATTGTGTGGTGCCAGGAAAAAAGGTTTAAACAACACAAGGGAATAAAGGCACCACGTTTCTCTGAAAGGTGTTTTTTTTCTCCTTTTCCTTTCTTATTTTTTTATTTTTTAAAGAATAATATATAAGCTGCCAGGAAAGGGCAGAAATGTCTCCTGCTTCTCTCCAGTCGTACCTGGCAGGCTGTGAAATTCTAAGGAAAGCTGCTTTTCACAGGGGAGCTTGAAAGCTGGACCACCCCACCTCCAAACCTTTGCTGTTCTCTGCATTACCCTCATAAGCCTAACCCAAAAATCCTCAGATTGGTCCCAACCAGCTCAGAATCAAAGCTTACAAGGCAGTGGTGTAATTACTTGCTTTCTTTTTTTGGGCCCAGTTTATTGCAATCTTATGTAAGACACTCCAGCACGTTCAGAGAGGCCTTTTCAGCAGCGAGAGCTGAGTTGTTCCCCTGGCAGCAGTTCTGGAGCCTGGCACCAGGGTGGGCAGGGATGGCTGGGCATCCTGGAGAGGTCCTGGCTGTGCCAGAGCCACCCCTGCTGGAGCCCCCTCAGCCCCCCAGACCCCTGGGACATTGGTACCCATCTGCACCCAGCTGGTCCCAGAGTGCCCATCCCTTCCTGCTCAAACAGGCACCATTTTTGGTTGATTGATTGATGTGGCTGCAATGTTTTTTGAAATTAAAAATATTTAGAATTGCATATTTATACTATATGTTCTATATTTAATACCTGTGTGTTATATCTATTTTGTCTATATTGTTTATTTTGACATTTTATGACATGAATATTTGGATTTCATTATTAGGGTAATCATTACTATGACTGTTATTATTGCTATTATCATCATCATCATCACTCCTTTTCCTTCATCATCATCTTCATCATCATCATCACTCCATCCCTGCTGGCAGGCCCTGCCCCAGCTGTGTTGCTGCTGCCTGGGGTGGGGAGAGGTGACCCACAAGTGTCTTCTGCTCAGTGAGGGAAGGGCAGTGTTGCCTCCTGGTTTGACACTGGACATCTTTATCCATGGGGATTCCCATGTGTGAGAGAGCAAGCCCCATCCTCTGCCCAACACATGGCACTGGGAGGGGAAAAAGGGGAAAAAAGGGAATTTTGGGAGCTCTTCCCATCTCTGCTCAGCATATCCATCATGGCATTGTGCTGTTTCAATAAAAGGGATTTAAAATTCAGATCTCTCTTCTCTCCTGATGGCACTGATGGCTGCTGGCACTTTGCTGGCTGGGGACAGTGAATATCCACCAGTTTTGTTGTTTTTCCAGTGTTTTCTTTTGTACTCATCCAGCTGAGGGAGATGGGGGGGCTCAGCCTGGAGAAAAGGAGGCTCAGGGGGGACCTTCTCACTCTCTGAACCCCCTGCCAGGAGGGGGGAGCCAGGTGGGAATTGGGCTCTGCTCCCAGGGAACAGGGACAGGAGAGGGAACGGCCTCAGGGAGTGCCAGGAGAGGTTCCAGTTGGATATCAGGGAAAATTGCATCCCTAAAAGGGTTATCCAGTGCTGGCACAGCTGCCCAGGGCAGTGGTGGGCTCATTGTCCCTGGAGAGGTATAAAAGATGTCCAGATGTGGCACTTGGGGACATGGGTTGGTGGTGGCCTTGGCAGTGCTGGGGGGTGATTGGACTCAAAGATCTTAAAGGGCTTTTCCTGCCTAAATGAATCTCTGATATTAGGACTTCAAACAACATCATAGATTTGGTGCAACTGAAATGCAGAAGAGAGAAGTTCAAACAAAGCAGCTCTTTTAATTGAAGCTAATAAAGAGGAAACATGTATTTTGCTCAGTTTTCCTAAGCCTGAAATTGCACCTAAACCTCCTTGTGTTTCCATGTGAACATGTATTCCTATTTCTATTTGTGCCCTGCTCCCCAAATAAACAGGCAGGGTGCAAGAGCAGGAACGTTCCTGCCTTGCAAAGACGCTGCTCTGGAGGGAAATGAAAATGTTGGTTTATTTCCAGTGTTACTGCAAGCAGCAACAGTTGTTTCAGTAAAAACCCCCAGAAGGAAAGTCACCCTGTGTATTGGCATCCTTGGGACATGCAGTGTGTGTGGCACCTGTAAGGACAGGGGCAGTGGGTCTGAAAATTGGGAAAGGAGGGAGGGTTTGTGGCTTGGCATGCCATCCCAACCACTGCACCCATGGACTCATCACCCCTCTGCTCCCCAGGGGTTTGGAGGTCCCAGGGGCAGCTCCACCTCTGGCAGATGAGAGGTGTTATTTGGACACAGGGGGGACTTTTGCCATTGCATCCTGCAGGAGAAGCACTTCACTTGTACAATGAGACATTAAAAACCACAGACCAAAACAACTCCCTAAACTGGCTGACTTGGAAAAACCAGTAACTGAGTGTTTCACCTTTGAAAAAAAGACTTGCTCATTTATGAATTCAGTAGTACAAAGCTTTGCGTTGCTGTTTTCTATTTATTAGCAACAAAAAGGGAGAATTTAGCCCAGGAAAGGAGAAGAAAAAGCACAAACAGCTTAATTCTCCAATTTCCTTCTGAAGATGCCCTTAACTTTTTGTTGCTGCCATTCTCTCCTCCCAGACCAGCTCCAAACTCCTGGCTGGTAAATGGGCTGACTCCAGCTTTGGTTCCAAGTGAGCCCAATGAATCAGCCCCACCCTGGGCTTTCTGTACCTGCCTGGACACTGAGACCATGTGTGGGTCACATTTCCATGTGGAATGTCCAGGGAAGGGTCTGGACCAGCTTAGGGGGGTCAGCCTGGGGAAAAGGAGACTCAGGGGGGACCTTCTGGCTTCCAGAGGGCAGGGTTAGATGGGATATTGAGAAGGAATTCTTCCTTATGAGGGCGGGCAGGCCCTGGCACAGGGTGCCCAGAGAAGCTGTGGCTGCCCCTGGATCCCTGGGAGTGTCCAAGGCCAGGTTGGACAGGGCTTGGAGCCCCCTGGGCTGGTGGAAGGTGTCCCTGTCTGTGGGAGAGGGTGGAATGGGATGAACTTTAAGGTCCTTTCCAACCCAAACCACTCTGTGGGAATTTCACTTCTCCTCCCATATGGTGTATCATGTGGGCACTGACACTCAGGATATTCCAAGGGCAGGCACACCAAAGGCCCTTTTTGGTCACAATACTCTTTGATTAAGATCATTACAGCAACTGGGAGCAGCACTCCTGGTAAGATTGAGTTGGTATTTCTGGCTCACAGGCTCACTGTTCAAGCTGTCAGCCCAGATGCAATTTTAAAAAAAACCCAAAAAACAACAACAAAAAAAACCCCAGAAGGCCAAAAATGGTTTTCATCCACCGAGCCATTTTAGAGCTGTGTTTTTAAAAAGTAGATTCTAACTTGCTGGGGAGTATTTTTATGGATGATAGAAGATTCTCAAGAAAAATCTCCTGCACATCTTCAGTTTTCTCTGAGCTTGCCTTGTGAGGAAATGCTCGTGTGTGCAGGAGGGACCTTTGACAGGGAATTGGTGCCAACCACGGCTACTCTTTGCATCCTATTTTCCTTTGCCAGTGTTTTTTGGCTTGCTTTGAGCCTCTGTAAAAAGGGGGAAGCAAATCAGCATCATCTAATGCAATGGTGACATCATACAGGTGGCTCCAGAACAGGAGCCATTCATTACTGTGAATAAATAAATGTGGACTTGGGGGAAAATATGGGCAGATTGGATAAGTAGTAAAAGAAAAGGAACATGATGAACCCTTAAATGCTCAGAAATTGTAAGACTGGCCTAAAGAATGCAATTTAAAAAATAAACCTTGATTTTTGTTATTTTTTTTGAATGTGTGTGCTGGTTTTTTGAGCCTCTAAGTCATACTTGGTTCTAATTTTCAAGTATTTCTTTGCAAGTTGGTGGGTCAGACACACACTTTTGGTTTAGGTGAGACTGTCGGGTCATCACTCGACTCCAGGAGCTCAAACCTTTGGGAAGACACCAAACAGCCAGAGCTGATTGCACTGGGTGAGCTGGAAGCACTAAATTTAGATCATTTCAAATCCTTCCCTTCTGCAGGGCTTGTTAAGCAAGGTGCAAAAACCCATGGAAGCACTTTGAGTTTCCAATTGATGGCATCCTTTTAAAGCTGAGCGTAAATCCCAGGGCGCTTCACCTCCCTCCCGTGATCAGATCCAAAAAGTGAGGGCAACGCTGTCATTTCCCTCCCTGAGCCATCAAGGAACAGATCTCAGGGATCTGTAAATGAAATATTAGCAGATCCACGCCAGGAAAAGCGATAGGAGGAGAAATCTGTGCTGGTAGACGGGGGAGTTGCGGCGCTGACCCGACACGACGGAGCCAATTCAACCCCGAGATCGGATTGCTATTGAGAGAAAATATTGCTGGCTCGGAGAAAGGAGGCTGCAAACCCTCTCGGAGGATGGAGGTGCCCCATGTGTGACACCTGCATTCAGCCACGGGCACGGGGGACAATAGACATCGAGGCTGCACAGCCAAACATGCGTCATTTACCTCGCAAGAGAGAGGTTTAATTTCTGAAAGGCTCTTGAGGTAAATGGGAGCCAAGGACGTTTGTCACCTGGCACGCCGAGACGCGCAGCCGGACTCGTCGCAGCAGGAGTGAATCTTACGTGGAAATTTCCTGCTTGGCTGGGGGGCTGAGGGAGCTCAGCGGGTTCCTGGGGGAGGCTGGCTGGATTTGGAGCGTCACTGTGGAGGTGGAAGGTGGATGGGTGGCCAAAATCACCGCTGGGAGCCTTTTTTGCCCAAAGGGACGCTGAAAAAATCCCTGCTCCTCCCTATCCTGGTTGTTTGCTGTCCAGGTAGTTGAGTGGCAGCTCATCAGCATTCCCAGCAGAGGGATGTAGGGTGAGCCCTGGGGCTCAGGAGCATCCTCTGCACCCCCACCCTTACCCCACAGCATCGGTTCTCTGGGTCATTTGGGGCACAAGAGCAACTTGTCACAGCTTATCTCCATGATGCAAACTGTCCTATCCAAGAAAAAAGACCAGGAAGTGTTTAGGATTCTCAGATTTTAAAGGTGTCTTTAGTTGACATGAGCCTTGGAGCTCTTCACCTTGACCTGTGGTTTTCAGTTCCTCCCTCTGCTTCTTTGGGTCTGCCTTTTTTTCCCAGACTCACAGAATTGTTAAGGTTGGAAAAGACCTCTGAGTTCACCAGGTCCAGCCATCAGCCAGCACCACCACTAGACCATGTCCCCAGGTGCCACATCCACACGTTTTTGGAACACTTCCAGACATGGTCACTCCACCACCTCCCTGGGCAGCCCCTTCCAGTGCTTGACAACCCATTTCAGGAAGAAATTTTTCCTAATACCTAATTGCAACCTCCCCTGGTGTAAATTGAGGCCATTTCTTCTTGACCTGGGAGCAGAGCCCGACCCACCCCAGCTCCCCACTTCTGTCAGGGGGTTCTGAGAGCCAGAAGGTCCCCCCTGAGCCTCCTTTTGTCCAGGCTGAGCCCCCCCAGCTCCCTCAGGAGTTCTCCAGCCCCTTCCCAGCTTCATTCCCTTCTCTCCATCCCCTCAGTGTTTGTAAGTATGGACAAACTTGCAAATCAGCCTTTCAGAGCACGGTGCGAGCCCTCGGAATCCGCGTCGAGGGGTTGGTTGGTGCTGACAGCTCCTGTCCTCGCCGAGGCACTGACAGCTTCCACCTCGCCGTGCCCGGGCTAAATCGGCTCTTTGTGAAACAACTCACATGTCTTGGAGGGCTCTGCAGCCCCGTGCTCTCCACAGCCCATTTATCAGCTGGTGCTCCGAGGTTTTTGGGGCCGTCGTGTCGGGTTAGCGAGCAGGCTGCGAGACGCGCCGCCGGCACCTTCCCCATTAACCTCTCCAACGCGGCGAGCCAAAAGCCAGCACTTCCCGGCGCTGCAGGCCCCGTCCTGCTGGGCAGGCAGCCTGGCCCCTGAGCTTTAAATAGACTTCCACATGCCAATCCCCATTTTGAAGAGCCAGGGTGGAAAAGCAGGCTGTGCCTGCAGCATCACTCGGGGTGTCGGGGAATCCTCGGAGTGGCTTTAGGACGCTGCGCTGAAGCATTTCTCTGAAACAAGAGCTGTGGGCACAGCTGGAGGGAGAGTTTAAGACTTAATTTATGCATTGCTCTGTGGTTTGTTCTCATCCTTCTTGGCAGGACATAGGCTTGATGTGAGACCCCACCTGGAGGAGTGCATCCAGCTCTGGGGTGCCCAGCAGGGAAGGAGATGGACCTGTTGGATCTAGTCCAGAGGAGGCCACAGAAATGATTAGAGGGATAGAGCACCTCTGCTATGAGGAAGGGTTGAAAGAGCTGAGCCTGGAGATGAGAAGGGTCCAGAAAAACCTTAGAGGCACTTTCAGTGCCTAAAGGGGCCCCTGGAGAGCTGGAGAGGGACTGGGGACAAGGCATGGAGGGACAGGACACAGGGAATGGCTTCCCACTGCCAGAGGGCAGGGTTAGATGGGATAGTGGGAAGGAATTCCTGGCTGGGAGGGTGGGCAGGCCCTGGCACAGGTTGGGCAGAGAAGCTGTGGCTGCCCCTGGATCCCTGGGAGTGTCCAAGGCCAGGTTGGATGGGGCTTGGAGCAACCTGGGACAGTGGAAGGTGTCCTTGCCCATGGCAGGGGGTGGAACATGAGCTTTAAGGTCCCTTAAGCCCAGGCTCTTTGGGCAGGGGTTTCTCGGGGCACTTTTGGTTTTCAAAGCTTCCCGTGTGGTTTGAATGCAGCCTGGCTTTCAGCTCCTTTCCCACATTGGTTTCCTGGCCATGGGGATTTTGGAGTTAGTTCCTTTTTTAGGCACAGGTCTGAAACTCTCATAGTGGTGCCAAATCTGCCCATCAGCAAATCAGGAATCACAGAATGGTTTGGGTTGGAAGGGACCTTAAAGACCATCTTGTGCCAAACCCCTGTTGTGGGAAGGGACAACCTTCACAGGATCACTGAATCACGGGATCCTTAGGGTTGGAAGGGACCTCTGGAATCCATCCAGTCCAATCCCCCTGCCCAGGCAGGGTCACCAGGAGCAGGTGACACGGGAATGTGTCCAGGTGGGTTTGAATGTCTCCAGAGAGGAGATTCCATGCCCTCCCTGGGCAGCTGTTCCAGGCTCTGCCACCCTCAACATAAAGAAATTCTTTATGATGTTGAGGTGGAATATCTTGTGTTTTAGTCTATGGCTCCTCATCCTGTCCCTGGGCACTGCCAAAAAGAGTCTGGCACCATCCCCTTGGCACCTGCCTTGAAGACATCTACACACACTGATGAGATCCCCTCTCAGTCTTCTCTTCTTCCACAAGCTGTGCCAGGGGAGCTTTAGGTTGGACATTAAGAAGGAATTATTCTCAAAAAGGGGGATTGGATACTGGAATGGGCTGCCCAGGGAGGTGGTGGAGTCCCTGGAGGTGTTCAGGGAGTGACTGGATGTGGCACTCAGTGCTCTGGGCTGGGTGACCAGGTGGAGGTCGGTCCCAGGTTGGACTGGATGGTCTCAGAAGTCTCTTCCAAGCTCAGTGGTTCTGTGATCCAGGCACTGGGACTTGTGGTCTTGAGCTTCAGGCAGAGACTGTTCTCCTTGCAGGTTTCTGGGTTTGTGCAGGATCTTGGTGGCACTGCAGAGCTACCTGAACCAGTGACACTTTGCTGTGCCTCCTGCTGCCCAGTCCTCGTGTGACATAAAAACCCCTGTACCAAGGAGCTGCTCAGGTCCTTGTTCTTAAAGGTAAGGCCTGAAGAGAGAAGGGCAGCCAGAGTAGGTGATCCAATGGAGATGTTCCTAAACTCAAATGTTTGGTGCACACATGAACAGGGCTCTGCTTTGTCCCTAAACACCATCCCTGTCCCTTAATTTCATTTAAATGAGGTTAAATAAAACCTGCACGACGTGTTTCACTGGACTTCCATCAAATTGCTCAACAATAGCAGCACTTACCGTGTGTAGAAATATGTCTTTTCACTCTCTGAGTGAAAGTAATTTATCAACAAGTGGTCCTTGTCCCTGCACCGTGGCAAGTCTTTGTGAAATCTGCTTTTCCGAGCAGGCTCTGGTTTATACAACACATTTCTCCTCTACAAATATGCCGTGGTTTTTAAATGTTAAGATGCCAAAGAATGAAAGGGAAGCGTGTGGTTTGGAATAATTTGTGAAGGGAAAGCTCTCCATTGTGCAGACACTCCTCGAAATGAATAGATCTGCATTAAACGTGTTCTTGAACTCGGCGCTGGACTTTGATTTCATCCATTGTGGAGGATATTCCAGCGGTTTAAGGGAAATGTGTGGAAGGGGGAACTGGGGGGGTTATCCTTCCATATCCACCCTTGTGGTTTTCAGCCAGTGGAGGGGGCATTGTCCCCCTTCCCTCTTCACCTGTTGGTTGGGACAGTCAGTAATTGGAGCACATCTTCTGCCAGAAGGTTTTTAATCCATTAATTGGAGCACATCTTCTGCCAGAAGGTTTTTAATCCATATCTCCTGTGTCCTCTGTGCTTGCTGGTGCCTCCCCACATGGACAACCTGGATGCAGCGTGACCCCTCCCCAGGCAGGGTCCTGCCCCTTTGCCCCACATGCTGAATGCAGAAACCATGGCTTGGTTGGCCCATGGCAGTGACCTTGGGTGCCTGGCCCTGCTTGGAGTCTGAGCGATGATTTTTAGTTTATCCGACTGAAACTTTGATTTTATTCTCTTATAAATCTGAAAATAAGACAACACACTTTTCCAAGCATGTTTCACAGTGCGATCATGTCTCCATGATGGGAGATTTCTTACCTTGGAGCCCCAAGTTCTCCAGACTGGGGTGGGAGGTGCTGGGGTCTCACCTTCCGGTGCAGAAGGGAGGGAGATGTCCATGCTCAGGACAGGGGATGGAGACAAGGTCTCTCCTTGCAGAGAAACAGGAAACAGAGGAGATGATGCTTCCCACAGCTCTCTCAGTTCAGAGCTGGGGAGGGCAGAGCTGCCCAGGGTTTGGGGGCAGACCCTTCCCCCTCTTCTTGCAAAGCCCCGTCTCTCCCTGTCTCCACTAAAAGGATTTAGAGGCAACTTGCCATAAGAGGAATTTTAAGCCCTCTCCTTACTTTGTGTCTGACAGTGTTTCCTTGGAGAGAGACCTTACTTTTCAGCTGGATGAGTCGCCTTTTCCAGGTAGTGTTGATGCTCCCATGGTAAAGATCCAGAGCTAGGAGTGGTGTGTGCTGGTGTGGGGTGGGCACCTGCAGCCTGGGAGAGGCCACGGCCACCACAAACTCAGCCTGTCCTCTGAAATTCCTGGAATCTGGAACCACATCCCTGCAAAGGGTGGGAAAAGCAGGGAGGCTGCAGGTCCCCAGGCAGGCAAGGTGAAGGCTCCAGAGTGGGCAGCCCCAGCTCAGCATCCCCTGGTGGCTCTGGCTTTGCCCTCCCAGCACTGATGTTATTTTAATGCAGCTCCATGGCTGGAGTTGCCGGGATTAGCAGAGCAATTTGCAGCGCGTTCTTCAAAATTGCCAATCAGTCCAAGCCCAAAATAGATGGGAGCTGCCCAAAAAAGCACGGGATGCAACGGGACTCGAGGTGCCTCTGTGCTGTGTGGGATCCCCGAGCTCCTGCCTTGCACCCCTTTCTGTTGCAGAGGGGTGACTAAGCTTGGGAAGGCTAAAAGGGAATTAAGGTGGTGCAGGGATTTTGTTAAATCCCTTGAAGTTGGCTTTGTCTCCTCGAGCTGCCATGGGATGTGAAGGTCACATCCTTCCCACCTCCTTTTATCCCAGCAGTGGGCCTGGCTTTAGGAGGTTTAGAGGTGAGGTTTAGAAGAGAAGCGACCTTCTTCTCCTTTAGATAATAAATGTGCCCCCTGCCTGTCCACTAACCCTGACTTTGAGGGTGGGATTAGCTGGATTTTGGCCAGCCCAGGCCAATGGCGTTGGCAGCGGCTGCCGGAGCCGCCAGCACCGCAGGGTACAGATGGCACAGGGATGGCACTGCTCCTCCCTCATGATGCTCCTGCTGCCAAGCCAGAGCCCGTGGGCTCCATTTTCCTTTGTATTTCCCTCTCCTTGCTGTGTGCAGAGCTCTGTGAAGAGCAGCAGCTCTGTTAGTGGATTGGAGATTTGGGGTTGGGGAGCACCAGGTGTCCATCCATCACATGCACCCTTCCCGTGGAAGCTGAGATGTGATGCCCTTTGGGCAGCCTTTTAGCCAGGGACCTCCACAAGGGTGGCCCTCCCTTGAATCTTAAGGGTCAGGGTGACATGGGTGGGTGTCATGAGCAAAGCCCACCCAAGGGGAAAGGCTTGAGGTGCAGCCTGTGTGGCTTTTGGAAGCTGCAGGGGTGGGCTGTGTGTCTGCAGGACCAGCAGGGCTCCTCACGCTCCTCCTGGCAGAGCTGCATTGCTGCTCCAAGCCCCTCTCAGCCGAGCTGAGGCTGCTGGTGGGGCTGGGCAGAGTTTGCACGTCGTGACTGCTTGGCTTTGAAGAGCAAACCCTCTTCTCAGCCGTGCCAGGACCTGCAGGAGCTTCCAACAGGCTGATTTTTATCACAGAGGATGGATGAGTTCTCCGGGATCTGGCCTTGGGTTTCCAGGGGAGTCTGGAGGAAACCGTGGATTATTCCTGCAGTTGGCATTTCATAGGTTGGTTTCGGTTGGGTTTTACTTTTCCCCAGTTCTACACTTTATCCACAAGTTTATCCAGCCATAAGATGGGGTTTGAACCAGTTTAAAAATGGTTTTGTGGCTCTACAAAAGAGAAGTTGGAGGGTTTTGTTTGGTTTTATTTTCATCACCGCTCCCAATTTAGCCGGAATACTTTGGCACTGACAATGAAGTGTCCTTGAGGGGCTGGAACACATCGCTGCTGCCTTCTGAGGAAGTTTCAAACAAGCCAGATTGTTTCCTTGTGAGGGAAAAGAGGACCAAAATCCTATTTTGTGCGAAACAAAGCACTTAGCAGGGCTTGGCATTAGGTGGAGACAAACCAGCAGGCCTGGAGCATCGGGCCAAGCCGAGCTCTCCCACCCCCTTCCATCAGCCCTACAGATTTGGATCCAGATTTTTTATTTTTACTGAAGAATTGATTTCACAGCTGCCCTAAGTGAGCAAAGCTGTGCTGCATTAACTAATGTCAGGCAGAGGATGTTTACCTCTTTATCTTTGCCCCAGCAGCACCCGTAGTATTTTTCCCTCTGTTCTCCAGGACTCGTTAAACGTTACAAACATCTCCCAGGTCCTAATGAAACAATTGCATCCACACAGCTTGAGATGCAAAGCAACACCTCCAGCAAAGCCTGATAAATGCCTGCTTTTATGGTTTTGTTTCTTCCCCCCGTGTTCACGTGCAGGGGAAACACATTGATTTCCTCTTAGTTTAAAAAAAAAATTAATGAAAAGGAAAATAATGGATGCTGGTTAGCAGGGAGTGGGAAGGGGGGGACAGTCACACAGGCACAGTCCAAGGCTGGGCCACAGAATGGAGGGTCCCCAGTCCCCCCAGTAGCTCCCAGTGGGGATGCTGTGCTGGTGCAGGCTCAGCAGGCTCTGCCCTGTGGGATGGGAAGCAGCACTCGCTGTACCTGGGCTGGTGGAAGAGAAGCCCAAAGCATCCAATGCCTTTTGCTTTCATTCCTAGAGAGAAGGAATTTATAGCCCAGGGAAGGGCGCTGTGCGTGGAAGAGTTAACTCAAGGGTTGGACTTGGGTGGTGATGGAGCTGCTTTCCACAAACACCAGCCCTGGAGCCAGGCTGGGAGAGCTGGGGGGGCTCATCTGAGGAAGAGGAGGCTCCAGGGAGACCTGAGAGCCCCTTCCAGTGCCTAAAGGGGCTCCAGGAGAGCTGGAGAGGGACTGGGGACAAGGCATGGAGGGGCAGGACACAGGGAATGGCTTCCCAGTGCCAGAGGGCAGGGATAGATGGGATATTGGGAAGGAATTCCTGGCTGGGAGGGTGGGCAGGCCCTGGCACAGGGT
Source organism: Campylorhamphus procurvoides (assembly GCA_013396655.1). Classification (NCBI taxonomy): domain Eukaryota; kingdom Metazoa; phylum Chordata; class Aves; order Passeriformes; family Dendrocolaptidae; genus Campylorhamphus; species Campylorhamphus procurvoides. The sequence goes on from WBMV01007815.1 coordinate 183,865, forward strand.
GCCCAGAGAAGCTGTGGCTGCCCCTGGATCCCTGGGAGTGTCCAAGGCCAGGTTGGATGGGGCTTGGAGCATCCTGGAATAGTGGAAGGTGTCCCTGCCCATGGCAGGGGGTGGAATGGGATGAGCTCTAAGGTCCCTTCCAACCCAGACCATTCCACCATCCTGTGCCGTGCCCAGTCCCACTGGGGGGATGTTGGGGCAGTCCCAGGTGGTTCCGTGTCCTTTCCCAGGTCGGCATTTGGTCCCTCTGGCCTTGGGCTGCCATTTGTCCCTCTCTGTGTCCCTGGGAAGCCACCTCAGGCGTGGTGGGATCCTCTGGCACCGTGGGGAGCTGTGGTGTTAACGCCGGGGGAGCATTTTGGGCGTCCCAGGCTGGCTGATTGGCGTCGCAGGGTTTGAATTCTGCGCTGAATATGACTAATAATCCGTGACCTGGCTGTGATTATAGATGAAAGCAAGCTGATGAGGAGACCCTGCAGTGGCACAGAAAGGAATTAGCCATTGTCTAAAGCCGGGGCAGGACCGCAGCATTTGGATTTCACATCTGAGAGTCACGGGTGAATAATTCAGCGCTCGAGAAAACGCTCCAGCCACACAGTGTGACATCCCCACATCTTCTTTCACTGATATCCAAGACTTTAACTAAACATTGCTTCCCAGGGAGCTGGGGCAGCTGGCCAGATAGTTTTCCTCTTCAATATCAGCATTCCAGATTGTTACCTGGAGACGGATGGAGATTTGGACCGATATCTTAGGAGCTGCAGTCTCTCTTAATGCGGGATTTTGCCTTCAGAAATCGCCCCCGGCGTTTGGCGGGACCCAAAACCTTCCTGAGGAAAATTAAGAGCCGTGGCTTTGGATTTAATTGATGCTTCCATCTAAAGCAGGAGGAGTGGGGCTGGGGCTGTTGGGGAATTTTAAATAAAAGAACCGGTTCTCAAAGGCAAAACGTTGGTAGAGTTATTAAACCTGAATAGGAAAGTGGAGGGAAAGTAGGTTGTGGATAAAACAGCCTTGGAAAATGGCTTGAAGTTTTATATTGGGGCCTTGTAACCCTCAAATTAAACCCAGAGCTATTAAATCTCTGCATTTGAGTGGAAAGGGAGAAGTGTGCAGAGATGGAAGTGTTAAAGTGTTCCTCCACCCTCAGCTCCCCTTCCTCCAGCGTATACATTAGTGTTAGACTTTAAATAAATGATCACATATTATTCCTCAAATAATTCATCCATTTTCTGAATTATTAGCTAAAAATGGATGGGATCTCGTAATTGTCATCAATTCCAACTCCTTATCGGGCCTAATAAGTTCTTTTCTTGATGTGATAAGTGTTTTGATCATTTCCTTTCCCTCCCTACCTCGAAGCCCTTTTTAGTCAGGAGCATTTGCTCCTTGGGATGCACATCACGGATGAGACTGAGAAGCTCTTTTACCTGGGACATTTGTGGTCCAGCTGTGCCAGCTCTCAGGAAAATATGCCCAAATCAGTGGGTACTGCCTGGTTTCCCCAAGTGTAAGTCACTTCTACCCTTGCCTTGCCTGGTGGAGCCACTACCCTGAGAGGGTCTCTAGGAAAAATGATGATGATGATGTATTGAAGATTTGCTTCCTCCTTGTGTCATTAAAGGTTTTAAAAGCCAAGGCAAATGAGCAGAAGTAACCCCAGCTTTGTATTCTGCAGGTAAAAGCACAAAGAAGATGAAGGAATTGCATGGAGCTGAAAGTTTAAAGAGGGAATTGTATGGAAGGGTCTGTCTGCTCTCAGTGGAGTCATTGATATGTATCTAAAAAGGAAAAATGCTCATAAAACTTTGAGATGTTCAGGAATATTCATAAGATCTGGCTGGAAACTTGGATGCAATGCCTAAGGGATTTTTGTCTTCCACATCCCTGTGGAATGTTGCCCTTTTTGGGGATTTTTTGGGTCTCTCTCCACTGCCTCTTTTCTGGCCATCTGATTCCCTCAGTTCCTCAAAGTTCATGATGGCCCAGGATGTGGCACATGGCACGTCCCTGCCCGTGCCAAGGACGTTGGTTGAGATGAGGCTTAAAGTCCCTTCCAACCCCAACCATTCTGTGTCCTGTAGTAATGGAAAAAACCCTTCTCCCTTTCATATCCTCCTCTGGCACCAGCTTAATTATTCTCCTTAGTCCAAACTTTAATATGTCACAGATTTTTATAGAAAAAAAATAAATTCCTCTTTTCTTCCTTTTTTTTTTTTTTTTAAACCTTTTTTTAAGGGGGACAAGAAGAGAATAGTTGTGATAGAAAACCGTAGGACATCAAAAAAAACAGGTAGTGGTAAAGTTTAGGACTGTCTTCAGCATCTCCCTGTGAAAACCATCTCGTCTGCTCTTCTGGTTCTGTATTAACCTGTGTCTTCAAACAAAATTTGACACACCCTTTTTGAGCTGTTAGTTGATAATATCCAGTGTGTGAGGGACTGTGAAACACCTCCTTTCTTCATCACTTTCTGTAATCTTCATGCACTTGACCTTGGCCTCTCGTCTTTCCTGCTGAGGTTCATGGGAAGAGTTTGTTAAGCTTTTCCAATACTGTCCTGTCAATGGATCCGTAAATACTGCAGAAGAAAGAGAACCTGGGTGATCAGTTCACTCGAATGAAGCAATTCTGCCCATCAAGAAATACCCATCCTGAACTATTCTTTAATGGCTTTTGGTATTTCAAGCCAGACTGGTGTTTGATTAGCTCTGGAGAGTCCTCCAAAGTGTTTTTGTAATGTTAATACCCCAGGATCCCTGGAAGTGTCCAAGGCCAGGTTGGATGGGGCTTGGAGCACCCTGGGATAGTGGAAGGTGTCCCTGCCCATGGCAGGGGGTGGGATGGGATGAACTTCAGGGTCCCTTCCCACCCAAACCATCCTGTGTCTCTGTCATTCTGATAATGAGAAATGTGTTTACTTTTGGCCATCACAGCCAAACACAGACTTAGGTCAGTGTTCTTTCTCCTTTTCAGGGGATGGAAATCTCCCTCTCACTTTGCCAGTGCTTTTCAAGACTATGCAGCTGGTGACACTAATTAGTGCTTCATTTCCTTCCACTTCTCTAAAATAGGAGAGGATGACCAAAAAGAAACCCAGCAGCTCTTCTTAATCCCCCTTCCCTTGCTCATGGGAACCAGGAATTGGAGAATTTCTTTGTGCTTCTCAGCCCTAAAATAGGGTGCACTCCCTGAAACCCTCCTGAGCCTCACCCTTGTTATTCCCAGGGGAAGAATCACCAATCCCAGGTGTAGATTCATCCCATGTTTGGTAAAAAGGCATATTTGTTTCTTCCCTACCTGAATCACCAGCAGATTCTCAGTTGCCATCCAAGGCCACGAAATGTCCTTTGCTTTTGGCCTCAGACTTGTCCTTTCCCCTCCCATTTTCCCAGTCTCTCTGTTCTCCACGGGCTTGTTCCCCAGGGGGAGCTTGGAGTTGGTTTTATCCCCAGGAGGTTCCCCCTCTCTCCAGCCATTCCTCACTGATTCTTCCCTTTCTTGCTTTGCATTTTGGGTCTCTCCTCTTTAGGATGTGGCAGCTCTCCCTTCCCTAACTCAGGACAAGATTATGCTGAAACCCTCCCTATTTCAGGCGTTCCCTCATGCGTTTCAGCTCCTCCAGGATTTTAATTGCCACCTTTTTGCCTTTATGATACACTGCTGCTCTTGATGTCTGGGAATACATTTCCAGAGAAAGCTCCTTCGGCATTTAACGTGTGCTTTGTCAGGAAGGCTGTAATTTTGTTCACTTCCTTCCTTTTCCCTTCAAGTTGTTTGTGACAGGTCTCGAAACGCTCACACCTTATGTCCTCCCAGAGTAAGGTCAGAAAGTGTCATTTATTCCCGAGCTGGCTTTAAATAGCATGTTCTTAATGTCATATCTGGGGGTCTGGTGGAGTTGGGGCTTGGGCTCTGCGGTAATTGTTGCATCTGCTTTCAGCTGAGGGAAAGTGGAGGCTTGCTGTGAATATTAACAACTCATCCCTCCCTTACACCTTCTGGGAACACGCTACTTCTGAAACTGTTTCTCCTTTTCATGGGTTTGTGTTTGCCATCTTCTCTGCAAACCCTTTTTTCCCTGTGAGCTCTCTTTCCCACCCCCAGATTTATTCCTAATTGGAGGCTTTTATCGGTGTTTAGACCTGAACCTGTTCTCGACTCATGTTGGCTCAGTCAGGTCCTTCCTTCCCCAAGGGTTTTGAGGTCTCAGTGCTGGGACTGACCCACAACCCCCTTCCTTTCCTATTTCCCCTTCACTTGGCCTTTTCTCCCACGTACTCACCATCACAGATAGGAAAACCCCGAGGAACTGCTGGGAGATCTGATTTCCTTGGGACATTTTCTTGGGGAAATAGGTTTGAAGCCCAAACCCTCAAGTCCAACATTTTTCTGACAGGCTGGACTAGCACTGGATGGGCAGAGGGGAAGGATGGTTTCACATTGTACTTCTCCTTAGGAGCTTCACCTTTCCTTTCTGGAAACCTCAGATACTCTAAATTTTTTTCTTATCATGGTACTGGGCAAAATTCAGAGACCTTTGGCCTAAATAGAAATGTAAATTCATGGAAACCCAGGTTTACTCAGAGAGGTACCAGTAGAAACTTAGTAGTCAAAGATATCTGCATTTGCTGGCAGGGGGAAGTGTTTATCACTTCACCCTCCAAATTATAGTGCAAAAACAAGGATCCAATGGAATCCCTGGAATAAAAGGGATTGGGGAATTTCAGAATCTGGTAGGAAAACAGCACCATTCGGGTCAGTGAACGCCCAGCCTGCCCTTGCTGTGGTGGGTTCTGATTCTGCCCCACCACTTTCTCCAGGGGAAGTTCTGGCTTTTGTCAGGACTAAAGAGAAAAAAGGGAGAGGGGAAGGGGGGAAGAAACCAAGAAAAAAGTCAACCAGCCAACCCAGCAGAAATCCAGGTGTTTATTGTCCTTCCCAGAGGTCCAGGTGCCCACTGCAGCACGGCAGGAGGTGTGATGTGTGGTGGGATGCCCTGGCTGTGGAGAGGAGCCCGGAGCTCAGGGATGGAGCCCCCAGGGAGGGGGAAGTGGCTCAGGCACTTTTGGAGAGCCTGGGACCTGTTTGTGGCCCTGGAGTGTGCCCTGTGCTCCTGCAGCAGAGCTCCTGAAGGCCTGGGCTGGCAGGAGACGTTGTCAGGAGGAGCACGGCGTGGGCAGCATCCTCCCGTTCCACGGGTAGAGCTGAATTCTCTCCTACTATTACTCCACTGACTGTAAATATCTCGGAGACATTTACATGGTATTTCTTTTTAAGTATATAATGTTTTCATTCAAAAGTATCACAATTCTTAAAAGACCTGTCAGAGGCTCTGACATGTAATTAATTTCTCTAAAGCTCTTTTTTTCCTGAAAGATACAACTGCATATCTAGAACACCTGCGCTTATTCACAATCCTGCAGGGAAAAAAGCCACAGCTTCTCCTTCGCTTTCTTCCCCCACTTCTCCATAAAAAGATCCTCCTTCCCTTTGGATACTCCCTCTCCATCTCCCCTCCTGCTCAGGATGGAAAAGCTGTGTGTAAACAGGAGCTGGCACATCGGGTTTTGTCGGGGTGGGAGTGACCTTTTGTTTATTCAGCTCGAAGCCAAAACACTCTTGCGACTTTAATTACAGAGCAGGAATTGCTGCTGCCTAATCCGGCCCATCCGAGAGGATTCCCACGGGGGCAGTTGGGCTTTGTCAGCCTCGTGGGCTCCTTGGGTTTGCCTGGTAGGGGTTTTTAACTTCCCTGCTTGTGAGGAGAGGATTGAGCTTCAGTGGTGTAAGGAAATATAAACGAGAAGTGGATAAATACCTATATGTGTATAGATAGACAGATGGATGGATGGATGGATGGATGGAGGGATGGATGGATGGATAAATAGATGGATAGGTAGATGGGTAGATAGATAGATAGATGATTGATAGATAGATAGATTAGATAGATAGATAGATAGATAGATAGATAGATAGATAGATAGAGAGATTAGATAGATGATAGATAGATAGATAGATAGATAGATAGATAGATAGATAGATAGATAGATAGATAGATAGATAGATAGATAGTTGTGATGCTGCAGGGGTTTTGAGGCACTTGCAGTCTGACTTGAGTCATGGGGCTGAAAAGGACTTCTCCAGGTCACCAAGCCCTGGGTATTGCTGTCCTAGGCAAGAGCATCCTGTCCTTCCGCCCCTTAATTTGTCCATCTTGTGCTTAAAACTACTTGGATTTTCATTTAGCTGCACTGCTTGCTCTCTGTGACTTCTTCCCTTTGGTCTCCTTTCTTAGCCAGTGACTTCCCTGTTGTGCCAGCTGTGATCTTAGCAGACCAATGCCCTGAAGTACATGGTGCAATCAACAAAGGTCCTTCTGAATTCTTCACTGTGCCTGCCCTTGAAGCACAGCCAGCCCTGCTGTGCTCCCATCCTTCTCCTGCTCCAGAGACCTGGAGTTCATCTGGCTCCATGTCTTTGACCATCACCTTCTGCCCACCATCCTCTTCCTCCAGCTCCAGTCAAGTTCATAAACTTCAAGCTGGGGATTGCTTTTGCTCCTGCCAGCTCTTCATGACAGCCTGAGCCTGGCCGTGCCTCTCTTCAGTGGCCTGACACCGTCTCAAATACATATTGTCTCCCTTTTATATTCAGTCTGCAGATGACTCTGTGTTCTGTGCTCTCCTGCTACCCAGGGGATTCTCTGCCCATCACCTTTATCCCCCAGACCTCTCCTGGTTTAGTTTTTCTTCCCTGGGACCCAGCTGTTCTCCTCCTCTTTGTTATCCCCAGCCTTCTGTTCTTGTTCTGCATCACGTCCAGCCCCTTTGTCAGCTTTTCTTTTCTCCCCATCCCTCTGAGGATCTCACCTCCCACGGTCCCACTGCCCCCAGAGGTCCCCTTGTTCAGTGGGTCTTTGAAAGCTCACATTATCTGTCTCACTCACACTTCATCTCCCTCTGACCCTACGTGAAGATCCCCCATCTGGACCCTTCTCAGTTCTTTTGACCCCGTTTCTGGAGCTCAGCTCTGCTCTCTGTGTCACTGCAGTCGAGGAAAACAGTTGTCCACAAGCACATCCCCTTTGTTCTTGCATTTCATTGTCTCCTCCAGCCTTTGGATCTCACCCCCAGAAACATCCCTTGTGCTCTTTCCTCCCCCTTATGCACACACATCCCCAAAACCGGTAATACGAGAGATTAAAGATCTCCAAACTCTCTGTGGTGCCTCTGTTTGCTTGGCTGCCCTGCCTGCCCCCTCTCTCTGTTGGTGCCCAGGTGAGCACTGCTCTCCACCAAGGTTGGCCCTTGGGTATCTGTCAGAGCCAAAGAAAAGTGGTTGCTTTCTCCTGGCCCTGTTGGCAGACCAGTCAGACCAGGGAAAGAGCAGGAGGGAGCAGGCAGGGGCAGGGAACCCAGGTGTGGCTGCCCCTGCTCCTTCCTGCCCTGCTGGAAATGCCAGCAGGAATGTGATGGCACCGTGTTATCCTTCGAGGTGTTTGGGGTTTCCCTCGAGGAGCTCGCTGGTGTTTTATGTTGTTGTTTCCTCTCCGGAGATGTTTCGTGTGCTGGAAGTGACACGTTTACAGCATTAGAGAATTATTGCTCCTGCTTTTGTCCCGTGTTTTGTTCCTTGCAGGCCATTACTGGGACACGGCTGTGAGGATGTTTTGGGGTGAAAACAGGCCACCTGGGGCATTTTACACCAAATCACTGTAAACTAGGACGCCCAGCAAAGAGGATGGTGATGTTTCTGAGCTTAGAGCTGCAGGTCTCAGCTCACCCTGCTGATAAATAGAGGCTTGACTTGCAAGATGAACCTTCCCACAGCAACCCTGGATCAGTTCTTACCCCTCAATCTGCTCCCTGGGGGTTAAACATTCAACAGGGAGGAAAAACTCCATAATATTTAAATGATGATCGTCCTCCCAAGTCCTTTCTAGGACTGAGGCTCTTCTCGTGGCAGGGTCTTTACCTTTTGCTTTGCATAACTTCAGAGAAACCTTGGAGCCCTTTCCAGTACTTAAAGGGGTCCAAGAAAACTGGAGAGGGACTTTGGACAAGGGATGGAGGGACAGGACAAGGGGAATGGCTTCTCACTGTCAGAGGGCACGGTTGGATGGGATACTGGGAGGGAATTCTTCCCTGGGAGGGTGGGCAGGCCCTGGCACAAGTTGCCCAGAGAAGCTGTGGCTGCCCCTGGATCCCTGGAAGTGTCCAAGGCCAGGTTGGGAGCAACGTGGTCTAGTGGGAGATGTCCCTGCCCGTGGCAAGGGGGTGGGACTGGATGGTCTTTAAGGTCCCTTCCAACCCAAACCATTCTGGGATCCCTCAGGCAACAACCAGTCCCCTCCCCATCAGCCACACTGGCCCATGTGGTTTCTGGGCTCTTGAGAATCCTCTGGTTCTCCTGAGGCTTATGATATTTTATTAATATTTTCATTAATAGATATTTTAAAAAAACTTAATTTATTAATATTTCTATTAATTAAGATACATTTAACAGGCAGGAGATATTGTCAAGGAGCTGCAGCCTGTCACTGGAAGATGCAGAGCAGCTTTCACACTCTGACATTAATCTCCTCCAAGCTGCATGGAGATAACTCTGATCCCTGCTCTGGCTTTGCCAGTGGCTCCTGTCCCAACCCTCGGTGATGCTGCAGCTTTTCCCAGCCCTGGTGGGAGCTGGGGGTGGTGGGAAGCTGAGGGGTCTTACGGCAGCAAAGCGCCCGGCACTGGAGAGCTTTGAAATGGGGATTTGCATCAAAGGAGAACTCTCGGGGTTAGTTAAATATTCCTCTAAATATGCAAAGGAATGGAGTTACTGATGCTTGTTATTCTTATCTTCCTCTCGGTGTCACAACGTCTTTAAGTTCAGTGGAAGTTTCACTTACTAAGGCGGTTGTAAAGATTTCACGTTAATTAAGAGGACTCCAGTGCAAATCTGAATATGAATGAAGTTTGGCTGCTGAACCCCAGGGTGGTGAGCACTGTGGGAACAGCAGACATGGGCAAATGTTGGTTTAAAAAAGAAAAGCCAAACAGAAAAACCCCAGAAAAAACCCGAAACCAAATCTAGTACCTGTTCTGTGAGAGAGACAAAATCGAGTTCAAGTTGCCAGAAGGAAATAAAATGGATTTCAACTTGAATTTGTAGTCAAAGAGGTGAAATTCTGCCTATCAGGGCACTGATGAGGGTTCTCCTGGGCCACCCATGCCCAGGGTTCAGCCACATCACTCCATCACCTTCTCCCTCACCACAGGCAGGCTTTGAATGGGTGGGGGATCTTCAACAGAGGAAGGGGAAAATCTGCCTTGATTCTGATCTCGTTGTTTTGGTGAAGTCCCATCAAGTCCAGTTGGCCTTGACTGGTGGTCAGTCACTTGAGGTGGAGCTTCACCCCGTGGGGACAGTGCAGGCACCTGTAGGGACCCAGGGCACGAGGTTTCCAAGGGTGGAGCCTCAGGATGAAGAGACTAGAGATAAATTTTCCCCCAAACCTGCTTTTTGGGGGCAGTTTTTCATACCTGCCACCACTTGGAAGAGCAGTAGCTGAGAGCCAGGGCGACCAGTTGTCACTCAGACATCCCTGCTTGTTTTCCATCTCCAGTGCAGAGTTGCTGCTGGTGATGAACTGGGCTGAGTCCTCCCCTCCTCATCTCTCCACCCCTGCGTGGGGAGGTGGGGGAGCTGACCTGGCTGGACGTGGCTGACCTGCCTTTGCAGAGCACTTGGGGGTGACGTGAAAGGAGCTGCAGAAGTGCCAAGCTCTGCTCCACCTTCTAGAGAATGAATTCAGGGGAGGACATGATGACACATAACATTTCAACCTTGCTGGCATACATTGGACTTGGCTTTTGGAGTGGAAAAGAGCCTAAATAATCAGCTTTGCCCTCTGAAGAGGGGCAGGGCAGCGTGTGAGGCGGTGTGGGGGTGTTTGATTGTTGTCATTTTTTATTCACGGTTCCTTGAGCCAGTTCTGGGAATGGCACTGACTGTGGCTGTGTTTCTGGAAATGTGCAGGTTGGCCAGATGCAGCGGGGCATGGAGTGAACAGAAAGAGGTTCAATTGATGGATGACCAACAAGAGCAGGATTGTGCCTCAGAAGACCAAGAAACGATCCTGATTAATGGGGTGAAAGAAAATGGTAAGGAACTTAATTATGGTACATGAGGGAGCAGTGACAACTTGCAAGCCAACTTATTGTCCTAATTCCTTTGGTGTGGTGGTGAATATTTGCAGTTTGTGGGTATCTCTGCAGTGTGGAGCAGTGAGGGAAATGGGTGGTTTCTGCACAGGGGCTGCTCCTGCCATGAATCCACACCTTTTTTTGGTCTTAACAAGTACTGCTTAACTGCAGCCTGAAGTTTTCATTCTCCGACATGTTTTATGTTTAAGTTCTTGGCTTTTTACATTTTCTGTTGGCCTATAAGTCTTGAGATATTTATTTCTATATAAATTTGATCCTGTTCAGTATCAAGGGCTTGGTCCTCTGACACCTTGTGTGCTCAGGTCCTTGTGTCAGCTTCAAACAAGGGGCTTGAAGACAAATGTTCTTGTCCATCACCGAAAATGGGGAGCAACTCCAGACACGCAGGTGCCCGTGGGGACCCCACAGCACATGCTGGTGGTGGAATTTGGGGGGTTTCTGACTCCTTCCTGACTACACATGGTAAATCCACAGCTGCTGGAGCTGCAGGGGGATTTCCTAGGTGTGGTGTCCTTGTCTGATGCCATGGACAGGAAAATCAGTGCTTCCCTGCTCAGTGAGGAGGGGCGGTTTCTAGAACCTGACACCACAGCCATGGTATTTAATTAAAAAGGACTGAAAGAGTGTTTTAATTAGACACAGAATCACAGAATGGTTTAGGTTGGAAGGGACCTTAAAGGCCAAACAGACCCACTCCCTGCCATGGGCAGGGACACCTTCCACTATCCCACATTGCTCCAAGCCCCATCCAACCTGGCCTTGGACACTCCCAGAGATGGGGCAGCCACAGCTTCTCTGGGCAACCAGTGCCAGGGCCTGCCCACCCTGCCAGGGAAGAGTTTCCTCCTAATACCAAATCTAAACCTGCCCTCCATCAGTTTAAACCTTGGTGTGTAGGAGTGGCTGCTGAACCCGAAGCAGGGAGCCAGCGCTGTGGTGCCACCACCTCCCATGCCCATGTGCCTTTGGGTGGATGTCCAGTTAAACTGGGAAGGGTTTTTTTGCCTCTCCAGCTTTTCGTGTGTGAACTGCACTCTTTTGGAGCATCAGTTGAACACATGCCTGATTTTAGGCCAATATGGAGCCCTGGAAAGCTGAGTCTTGGCATTTGTATTTCACGAGAGTGAAGTTCACTCACTCAAGTATAAACCCAAAGAAACGCCCAGAGACAGGTTATTTTATATAATGGCAGCTCTGTCTATTGACTGCAGCAATCCAGATTGAATTCCAGTTTTCTGCCTCCCCCTTCTTTGAGTCTTACAGCATCCACAGACATTCTTCTTTTATCCTCAGATTTTCCATGCTTCCTGTCAGCTCCAAGCTGATTTTTATTTTATTTTACTTCTGAAGTGGAACTGCACTGGTTAATTTGTTTTGGTGCTTAAGGAAAAAGATACCACCTCTGCATTTCTCATCTGAAAACTGGTGGGAGGGACTCAAAAATCAGCTTTTTTAATATTTTTTTTCTTTTTTTTAACACTTTTCAAGCAAGCCAGTCTGGTCTTTTCCAACTCCTGCATGTTGAAGGTGCTTACAGGCACTGCAGTGCACTTCTGCTTGGACTTATGGAGTCTTTGGAAAGCGGTTTGAAGTCCTTGGAGCACTGCCTGGTTCCCATTGCAGCTTGTACTTTGTTCAGGCTCCACTGGTAGCCCCATCCCCGAGGTCCCATAGCCCAAAACTGCTTTGGGGATGAGATCAGGGGCTTTCTGACCTCCCCTAACCTTTACACTTGGCCTGGACAGGACTCTCACTCCTTCCTTGGCATCCTGTTCCTTTCCATGATGCCCCCCTGCTCTGCTTGGTGGGTTTTCCATCATGCCCATGGCACATGTGTCTGCACAACCCTCCCCTTGCCAGACTGCCAAAGGTTCAGGAGACTTGCTTTCCTTTTGGTTTGCAATAAAAGCACCTGTGGAGGGTGGCAGCAGCCAAATCCCTTCGGATGCCCCATTTAATGCCACATCCTGGTGCCCCTGTTGTGGTTTAAAGCACTTGTCCCTCCTTGGAAAGCCTCGTTGCTTCCTTCTCCCCCCTCTTCCTTCAGTGGAGCCACCAGAAAGGAGAGACACGAGCCATGACAAAAGCCCCGGGCTCCGAGTCGGCGCAGGTCTCCGGCTGGGATGAATGCACTCATTGGAATGTATTTTTTTAATACAGAGATATCAGAGCGTGTTTGTGGATGAAAAGACGTCGTATTTAAATTTCAAGGGTCATATCGTCCGTTGAGCCCGAAGTCAGATAAAAGTACATTCATAACTTTATTCTGCCATAAAAGAGCGCGATGAGGTAAAACTAAAAAAATCCTTAGGTTAAAAAAAATCCTTACCTTATTAGAAAGGCATTTTTAGAGGTTGGGGAAGAATGGCAAAATGCACAATAATTCTAACAATAATTGCTTTAAACTCTGTGCTACCTTCTGCCTTCCCTTGGCATGGACAGTGACAAAAAGACTGCTGGGTTTTTAAAGTCAGCTGCAACTTTCTGCCCCTGGAGCTGAAATGCAGCTCAGGTGTGTGTGAGCTCGGGCACAGCAGGGGGGGATGCTTTCTTTCCTCAAGAATCTTATTTTTCCTGTTAATTCTTTCCATGTTAACGGGAACGTTTTTATTAGGCTTGTTTTGGTTTTTAATGACCTTGTCAGGTTTGAGAGGCAGTATCCAGGTAACGGTATGAATATGAGCAGGGAAGAGTGGATGGGCTGGGGTTTTTCAAACATGCTCTTGTACCTCTTCCCAGCTTTTACCTCTCCCTTCTGTGCACATCACCACGTTAATTGGATCCAGGGGGGAGGGACTGCGGCACATGTGCCACTTCCCAAGGGGGCAGGTGGGAAAAGCCCCCACCAAACCCTGGGAGAAGGGGGGTGCGGGATGGCAAACCTGCAAGGGTAGTAACCAAACCCTCTCTCTTTTCCCTCCTGCCCTGTTCCCCCAGAACCACACACCCTGGACAGCGATGAGAGGCCTTGCAGCGCCGCCGAGACCACGATCCCCTTCCCAACCTTGACCACAGCTCAGAGGGAGAGCCACGCGTGCCCCCGCGCCCCGCCGGCCAAGAAGCCCTGCCTGCTGAGCCCCCCATCGCCACTGCGGCTCACCGATGTCCCCGAGCACGCCTCGGATGACTCCTCCGCCCACGCCATCTCCCTCACGTCCTGCGTGACCAAGGGCATGAGCTCCTGGTCGCTGCCGGGCGACTGCGAGAAGGCTCCTTTCAGCATGATGGAGCCCGGGGGGATGTCGGCGCTGACGGGAGACTGCCTGATGCAGCCGAGCCGGACCTGTCTGGGCTGCTTTATTGAATCCAAGGACGGCATCGATGCGGAGCCGGGAATAAGCTTGAAAGTGGGGGATATAAATAGGGATTATGACACCTGTTCGGTCTCTGATATAGGGATTCACTGCATGAGCACAGGAGAAACCATGAGATATGGGGATCAACTGCTTTCAGACCAGCTTTTAAGCTTCCCTATGCATAAATCAAGGGCAGCGGACAAAAGAGATGCAGAAAAATCTGACAGTGATTCAGAGGACCCCACTCAGAAAAATTATTACGAGGGATTACTATTAGACAAATGCAATGGTGAGGAACCTTTACTAACAAATCCCAACCAGGAATGGGGCTATTTTGAATCTTTCATTAGTGAAAGTAAAATTGAGCTGCTTGACCTCTGCTCCAAAAATGAGCTTTCTGTAAATCTGTTTTCTGAGGAAGACGTGGATAATTACATGTTCGATGATGACGATTCCACCTTGGGAAGTGATGTCTGCTCCCTAAAGATTAGATACGAATCTTTCCAGGACAACGTGCGGGAGAAGACCACCACCCTACAGGAGGACGCCCAGTTCAACTTCTTCCCCAGCGTGTTCAGCAACTGCACCAAAAGGGACAGCAGGAGCACCCTGAAAAGGGGGCCCGGCAGTGCCACCGACCCTTCTCAATTCAAATCTGAGGAAGGCATCATCTGGGGGGAGGAGGAGGAGGACGGCGAGGAAGAGGATGGCGAGGAGGAGGAGAAAGCTGCCTTAAATAAATCTTGCAACAGCACGGAGATGGTGCAGTACGTGGGCTCCAAGAGGAGCCACTTCTTGGACTCGGTGAATTCCACGGAGGACTCCGGGGAGTTCAGCGACGACAGCACTTGCACGGAGTCCTCCTACGACGTGCTGCGGGACATCAAGGACTGCAGCCGGTACCTGGCCCGGGACCACTCCGGCTCCTTCATCCAGCAGAACTACGGGCTGCGGGCGAAGAGGAAAGTGCGATACAGCGACGACTATCTGTACGATGTGGACTCCATCGAGAACGAGAAGATCCTGGACAAGAAAGAGTGGCTCCCGGACGGGCCCAAGGAAGAGGACGATGACGAGTGGTGCCCCAAGAAGCGGCGAAAAGTCTCTCGCAAGGAGCCCCCCGTGATCATCAAGTACATCATCATTAACAGGTTTAAAGGGGAGAAGCATATGCTGGTGAAGCTCAGCAAAGTGGATGCCAACGAGACAACTGTTACTCTGAACGAGGAGCTGCTCAGCAAATACAAGAAGCTGGCCCCACTGAAGGGCTTCTGGCAGGAGAGGCAGCAGAGCCGGCTGGATTTGCTCAGATCGTCTCTCTACCACAAGCAGAATTTCTATCTTAACGGCTCAGATGCTTCGTTCCTCCCTCACCCACGGAAGCGAAAATGCAAGCTAGCAAACAGGCACCGGATTCAAAGAATTAAAGCCATCGAGCAATCAGTGAACAAGCTGGGCTCTTGCTCCTCTGATCACAAGCAGCCTTGCAGCAGTAAGGAGGACGTGGGCCTGAAGGGGCTGCCGGCGCTGGCCATCGCCACCCCCAGCTGTGCCAATGGACTGCACGTCCACGACATCGCCGGCATCGCCGCCGTGAAGTGCAAATCGCAGGAACGGGAGCACAAGGGCACGGAGAGGAAAGTGCTCCGCAGGATCAAGTTCAAAAGCGAAGCCAGGTTGAAGTGCAAGAAGATCAAAGCTGCTGCCAGTACGGTGGAGGACTCCCCAGCACTGGAAAACCAGGACTCTGCAGCGCGCCTGAAGGACGAAAACAGTCCCTGTGCTTCAGACAGCTCCCATCTCCCGGAGTGCCACGAGGATAAGGTTGCTAAAAATTCTCCTTTCCTACCATCCACCTCCTCTTCAGACAAGCCTCTACCATCTGCTAATATCACCACCAATGTACCCCTGATCCCCGGAGGGTATCTGCAGACGTTGTTAGATGCTTCAGACTTGTCGAGCAACACCGGCATCCCGTACTTCGCCCAGCACCCCCCGGAGCAGCAGCAGCAGCACCCGCTCCCCAGCATCGTCCCGGCGGAAAAGCCCTTCCCGGCCCTGCAGCCGGCGCAGAGCTGCGTGCTCTCCCCGCCCTCCGAGTCGGAGCTGCAGCAGTCGCCCGGCCACTTGGAGATGGAGCAGGGCAGTTTTGGCAGCATGTGGCCGGCCAGTAAGGCCGGCGGCGACCGCCAGGACTTTGCCGGGGACTTGCCGGAGGCGGCCGGGCTGCCGGGCGAGTTCGGCGGCGCCGCCCCGGCCACGGACGGGCTCCCCACCTCGGGATACACTCAAGTCAATCTGAACAGCGGCAAATTGCTATACCAAAAAAATTACATGCCGGATAGCCAACAAGTGCAGTCTGATGATTCTTATCAGTCATGTCATTTTAATAATGGAGAGGGACGCTTTCATTTCCAACGAGGTACACTAAGTACAGATGATGGCAGGCTCATTAGTTTTGATTCAGTGGGTTCATTGTCAGTTAGTTCTAGTAATTACAGTTCTTTAAGTTTAAAGTCTTGTGAAAAGGACGGCGAGGATGATATTAATGATGATTTCTTGGCCCACTGCAGTCCCAAGTTAGTGATCCAGCAGAGCATAGATGAAATCACCCCTTTGAAGGAGTCCACGGACCTTTTAGACATTTCCAACTTCACACCTGATAGGTTCCGCCAGTCGTCACTTTCGGAGATGTCCCCTCCGGACACTCCCAACCTGTCCCCACAGATAGCTGGCTCTGATGCCAAGCCTCTGGGCACCCTGAAGGGCTTTCAGGAGAGCCCCCAGGCCGCCCTCAACAGCTCCGAGAAGGTCAAGTGGAACTGTGGGGTCCTGCAGACTGAGGAGCAGGCAGATAATGGGTTTGCTTTAAATAATCACCAGTTCCAGTTCCATATGTTCAACGATGAAGATTCTGTCAGCCTTCTCGAAAAGAGTCCATGCTTGTCAACATTTAATGAGCCATCTGGTCAAATTAGCACCAATAGCAAAGTGTCAAAATCGAAGAGGAAAAGTTCATCCAGCAAGAATGTGGGTACAAACCAAAGCTCTTCCCAGAAAGCCACCCGGAAAAAATCGCCCAAAACCAACAAAGGAACTGATAAGCCTCAAGGGAAAAACTCCAGGCAGGCGCCCAAATCCACCAGGAAAGGGAAGAACGTGGTGGGGGTCAACGGCGAGAAGGCTCCGGCCGTCGGTGGCAGGGCAGTGACTCAGCTGGGCGCGGTGGCCACGGGCACCAAGGGCCTGGCCGAGGGCACTGGACACTGCGGCACGGCCGGGGTGAAGCTGGGCAAGCACAACGGGCTCTCCGGAGAGTGGGCGCTGGGCAAGGAGGGGGGCACGGGCTGGTCAGAGCCCAGCCTGGGCAACGCCACCAGCCTCCTGGACGACGACCAGAGGGAGTTTGAGGAGCCTTCCAACATCCTGTCCAACATCGCGTCGGGAATGGCCGATGTCCAGAGGTTCATGATGGCCTCCATCGAGCCCTTGTGGGGGCCCGTTGGCCACAACAGCGTCCCAGACATATTCCGGTCGCCGGAGTCCAACAGCCTGAAACTGAAAACTCTTAAAATTTTGGCAGGGACGTCGCAGGAGTCGAAGAAGAAGGCGAACGGCGGCTCGCCGGGGGCGGCGAAGAACCACAAGTCAAACAACAAGGGCTCAAGCAAAAACAGCAAAGCCGCAACCTGCGAGCCCGGTCGCCCCAACTGCTCGGCCGGGTTCACCACGGACATTCACGCTCCCTTTTTTGATAAAAACTATAGTAACCTGAGCACTTTAGGCAATAACGGACCTACCCATAAAAAACTCTACCGGCATAAATCCAGTTCGAAATCGCTGCGGGATGAGAACTGTAAACTCAAGCGGACGGACCGCGAGCAGCCCCACAAGGACCCCCCCGTGACAGCTGCTTTTGAGAAACTGAGGTAATGCTGCACCAAACTGGCTGGAATGCCCCTAACCTCCCTCCCACCTGCTAGGCCTGCTGTTCCTCAGTTTTTCCTTCCTGAAAGCAAAAGTTGCATGATTAAAAAAAAGAAAAAAAAAAAAAGACATTCCCCTTTTACGGTTTTGGTTGGTTTTGGTTTTGGGGTTGGTTTCTTTTTTTTGTTTGTTTGTTTGGTTGGTTTTTATTCTTATTATTTTTAAATGCATGAAAATACTTATGACTTGCAAGCTACCTAAAAGAATGACCAATTTTCTGGCTTGGCTGGGGTTAAAAAAACTAACAAGGCTACTCTTTTCTGCTGTTTGGCTTCTTCAGTTTTTAATTCCTTATTTATTGGGGGAAAAGCAAAAACAAAAAAAAAAACCGATTACAGGCTCTTTTTAATGATTTTGACGAGGAAAGACTTTTTTTTTTTTTGGAACATTTTGTAAAAAAAAAACCACAAAAAAAAAAAAAAAAAGAGGTTCTGCATCCAAAAGCCAAGATCTTGAAACTTAAAGGCTCTTTACTTTGCAAATGAGAACTCGTTCCTAATTGAGCTTCACGTGGCAATTTTTGAGTGCTTTCTGGCCCCCTCTGCTGTTGTATCTCCTAACCTGCATCATCTAAAGCTGCATCTTCTCTACCCGCCCGCCTTTAGCGCGTTCGCTCCGTCGTGGTGACTCCAGACGAGCTAACTAAGATGGCATCAAATGTTTGATTTTTTCCTGCAGGGAATCAGACTCCATTCTTCTTAAAGCAGAAACAACATTTTTGGGTTTTCCTGTATTTGAAGAAGAGACTCCCTTTTCTAGAAAGACGGTTGATGTTTGGTTCTTTTCTTACCATTTTTTTTTTCAGTTGTTTTTGGTTTTTTTTTTCTTCTTCCCGTCGGTTCCTTTTCGAAATCTGCCTTGTGGTCTGTTGAAATGTAAGTGCTGAAATGAAGAGTTTGAAATTGTGGGAATTTTATTATTTGAAAGCAAACCTAATCTGGTATTCTCTGTGAAAGACTGTTTTAAAAGTCATACTGTTGTACAGTAGTTTATGCACTATTACCCACAACAACAAAAAATTGTGCCAAACTATGAACAAGTGACTGTATTGTATATATTTTTACTTCTCTATCAACATTGGGTTGTGAGTGTTTTCTGCAGCTATGCCTTTTGGTTTTACTAGAAACATTCCAGTTGTTAAGTACTAACCACCCCCCTTCGAAAGCACCTGTAACTCACGATGAAAACGATCTTGTTCACTGATACAACTTACCAAAAGTTTTATGGACATGACTAAAAGTGTGCCAAATTTACTTACCTCATTTCATGGATTCACCCTGTGGTTTAAAGCTCATAAAGGGAAAAAAAAAAAAAAGAAAAGGAAAAAAAAAAGAAAAAAAAAGAGAAAAAGGAAAAAAAAAAGGGGGGGGGAAGGAAAAAGGAACTTTGAAACCGATGCTGGGAAATGGTAACATCCTCTCTTTGAAACCACGAGCGGAAAAACTTAGTGGTGAAATGTTGAGTTTCATTCCAGGAGAGAGTTGCAATGGTGGAGGAGTTCGGGAAACCACTGACGGTAAGTTTGCCAGGAACTCAAGTGTCTGCATCTAGAGACTACAGAACAGCTGCTTTTCAAGTGTCTGTTTTCTTAAAGCAAAACCTGTAGCTGAAGATCATTTGAAATGCAAAGTTACATTGCTAATTCTTTGTATCTCAGTTTTATATATTTTATAAGAACCTGGGATAAATTCTAAAATAGGTATAAAACCAGAACTGATACATTTCATACATTGATTGCTCTTCACTTTTCCTTTGAGTAGTTTCTTAAAGGTTTTCGATGCAGAGCCTGTCAGAAGCGCTCTCCCATCATAGCTTTGGTGTTTCCTCAGTGTCTAACCTTGCGATGCCAATATAGTTTGAACTTTCAAAAGCAAAGTCATTCATTTTCAATACGACTCTGAACCTTTTCTTTGATTCAGTTCATGAAAAAAAAACAAAAACAAAACCAACGGAGCTATTTGTGATCTCACCGATCAGGGCCGGATCATACATGACTGGACTTTATTAAGACAGCGTTAAGTATTGAATGCTAAATGTATTCTCAAAAGGCCTTATTTCTAACCCTACTCACCACACCCTTGCCCTCCACGAGAATAACGAACCTGACAAATATCTATTTTCCTTGTGCAACTGAGAGCCTGTGAGTTTTGCTGCTGATTTCCTATGAAAAACCTTGATATGCAAGAGCCCTGCGAACTGGGAGCGATTGGGAGCAGAGGGATGCGAGGCTTGGGCACGTTATGCAATAGGAAAGGATGAGGAAGAGGAGCCTGAGAAGCAGTCGGGCAGGTCACAGTGTCCACACGGTCACAAGGAGAGAGGGTGTTCCATGGAGGGCAGGACTAGGCTCGGGTTTCCTTACCACTAGATTTTTCTCCACCCATGTGCAAGGCAAAGCAGCAGAATCGGTTGAAGGTGGTTTAGGAAAAGAAAATAAGAAAAAAAAGCAGAGCGAGCGCTTACAATCAAGGTGGAGATGGTTGGTTTAGAATCAAAATGCTTTCAGCGCTCGCAGGTCTCGAGGTGTAGCTGAGGCTCAGCTCTGCCATCCCAAAGAGAACAGCCAGGTAGTTGCATTGTGGTTTATGTAACTTCTGAAAGAAAGAACTCTGGAAAAAGAAATTCCAAACCTCATCCTTTCAGTTCATTTTTCCATGGAATAAATGCTGGCACTGCTCGGGGCGAGTTGCTCTGGATGAGAGGGGTCCCTGGGCATCCCACAGCTCTGGCTATGGGAGGGCAATCCAGAGGATGCACAGGTTTGATGTTGGAGACACGAGCAGTGGTGGGGCTCCATCCCTGGGCGCTGGGCTCGCCTGCAGCCACCACTCTGTCCCCGCTCCCCCAGCAGCTCTTTTCTATTCACAGGCTCCTCACATACTCCAGGCTGCAGCCACTGCTGTGCTGTTGGCACATCCCGCTTGTTCAGCGTCCCTCCCACACGCCGCAGGATGAGGGGCTGGCAGCTCCCTTCTCTCAGATGTTCTGGCTGCTGCTCTTACAGAGACGGGTCAAGCCCAGGGCTGGGATGTGGCACAGACCTTCTTGTTGACCCAGAACCATCATTTGAAAGCACATTTCACCCGGCCTGCACTGTGCTTGTTACGCTTAATGTTATGAATATGGGCCTTGTAATAAAACACCTTGTAGAGGAGCGGGTAGCAATATTGATTGCATTCGAGGGATGTGCAATAGGGCATGAAGATCAGGCATAAAGCATATCGACTATTTTATTGTCTCTCAGCAATCCGTGAACGCCCCGCTCAGTGTTTCAGGACGATGATAATCACAAATACCAGCTGCCTTGTTTGTCTCTTCTTCAGTCCTGCTGCTCCGATTTGCTGCTGTCTTTGGTGGCCATCCAATGTCCAACCCAAAAATCTCTGTCAAACAGCCTGGGTCCCTCATGGTGTGGCACTGTTCCTTCCCTGGGTTTGAAGTGGTGATCGCTCTGCCGCTTGACCCCGAAATTCAGAAATTGCCTTGAGCCAACCATTTACCTTCTTTTGATCTTCACAGAATATTTGGGTTGGAAGGGACCTTTAAAGGTCATCTAGTCCAACCCCCTGCAATGAACAGGGACATCTTCACCTAGACTGGGCTGCTCAGAGCCCTGTCTGACTGACCTTGAATGTTTCCAGGGCCATCCCTGGCAGTCACAGCTTCTCTGGGCAACCTGTGCCAGTGTTCCACCACCCTCATAAAAGATTTCTTTCTCAAGTCCTTCTCAGCAGGGCTGCTCCCAGCCCCTTCATCCTCCAGCCAGTGTGGATCCAGGGATTGCCCCATCCCAGGTGCAGCACCTCTGACTTGGCACTGTTGAACCTCATGAGTTCCCCGTGGGTCCATTTCTCAAGCTTGTCCAGGTCCCTCTGGATGTCACTCCACCCCTCAGGCGTGTCAGCTGCACTGCTCAGCTCAGTGTCCTCTGCAGACTCACTGAGGGTGACTCGGTCCCACTGTCTGCAGCACTGGTGAAGATATTAAACAGTACTGGTCCCAGTAAGGACCTCTGAGGGACACCACTGGTCACTAATGCCCATCTGGACATTGAGCTGTTGACCACTACCCTCTGGATATGACCGTCCAAGGAATTCCTCATCTTCTGACCAGTCCATCCATCAAATTCATCTCTCCCCAGTGTAGAAAGAAGGATGTTATAGGGGACTGTGTCAAAGGCCTTACAGAAGTCTGGATAAATTATATCTGTAGCCCTTCCCGTGTCCACTGGTGGGATCATTCCATCTGAGAAGGCCCCTGGGTTGGACAGGCAGGACTTGCCCTTGGTGAAGCTGTACTGGATGGCCCCAATCGCCTCCTTGTCCTCCGGGAGCCTCAGCAGAGCTTCCAGGAGGGTCTGTTCCATGATCCTGCCAGGCACAGAGGTGAGGCTGGCAGGTCAGTGGCTCCCAGGCTCCTTTCTATGCTTGTTAAAAACGGGTGTAATGTTTTCCCAGTCCCCAGGACTTCACCTGACTTTTTAGATACCATGGAGAGTGACTTGGCAACTCCATCAGCCAGTCCCTCAGGACTCTGGGATGTGTCTTGTCAGGTTCCACATGTATGTTCACGTTCCTCAGGTGGTCCCAAATTTGATCTTCGCTTACAAGGGGAGGGACTTTGCTCCTGTGGGCCCTGTGCTGTGGTTCACCCACTCAAGACTGGTGGGAAGGGAGGTTGCCTCAGCCTTCTCATCCATTGTGGCCAGTTTGCCAGTGGTGTTGCACCTTCTCTCACCCTTCTTTTTCAGTCTGTAGAAGCCCTTCTTGTTCACATCTCTTGCCAAGTTCAGCTCCATCCACACCTTGGCCTTCCTCACCTCATCCCCACAAAGCCTGGAAGCATCCCAGTACTCTTCCCAGGATACCTCTCCCTACTCCCACTCCCTGTGCTTGTCCTCTTGCCCTTCAGTCAGAACCAGCAGGTCATGACTCAGCCGTGCTACTCTCTTGCCTTCCTTGCCCAATTTCTTATACCTGGGGATTGAGAGTCCCTGTGCTCTCTGGAAAGCATCCTGAAAGATCTGCCAGCTCTGTTCTCCTCTCTGATCCCTAAGGGCACTTTCCCAGGGATCTTATTGGCTGACTTTTTGAAGAGCTGGAGCTTTGCTTTCCTAGAATTCATTGCCACCTGCCTATCACTACCTCAAGGCTTCCATCACTTCCCACCTTTGCCTCATCCTTTACTATACAAGCTCTTATTTTCCATTTGCCCTTCTTGGTGCATTTTTGTTTTTCACAGCTGTGGGAGGACTGGGATGTGGGTTCCATCCATCCCTGCCCATCGCCCACACACCCCAGGGCTCCCTGTGCCCACCTGCACTGGCTCCCATCTCGGCCCATCCTCTTGCCCAGTCCCAGTGCAACTTCCATCCACCTTCTGGTTGGGCTCCTGGCTGGGGTGACAAAGCCAAGCCATACGAAAGATGTTTATTCTGCAGCACCTTTACTACTTTATCTCATTCCACTCCTCCTCTGGCACGTCCCAGAGAGCTCTGGGTGAGAGGACTGGTGGCAGTGGTGCTGCTCTCCTGAGTTTGGGTGACTAATAACTTTAAAAAGCAGAAACCATCTGCATCCAAAGGACGGTCATAAAATCCATCCAGGAGGAGAACAACACAGGGCAGTGCCACTTGAGCCCTTGGCTCTTGCTCTCCTCTGGGCAGGGGAAGGCAGCACTCCCCACTGTCCCACGGGAGCACGGCTCTCCCGTGGCCTGGGAAAGGATCTGTTCTCCATGCCATGCAGAGATATCCTGCAGAATGAAACCCTGCAGCAACTGAGCAGGAGCCAGCCCACCCCACGGCCAGAGTTTGCTGGACACACTTGCATGTAGAGGTTTTGTAAATAGAAAAATATCACTGATGGGGATCCAATAAAAACCTGTTGGGTTTTTATTTAGAAAAAAATCTTACCAGGTTTAAATCTTGCTTTGCTTTTTCTAAGCGTGAGAGGGTGGAAGTTTTTGAAAAATGTCTCTCAAGAATAACAACTTGCAGACCAGAGGCAGCCAGGCATTTTGGGAGGAGGAGGAGAAGGAGGAGGAGAAGGAGGGCAGGGGCAGCCAAAGGGCTGTCCTGGCCACACTGTGCCATCCGACTGCTCGCAGAGGAAAAGCCAAGGCTGGCTCAGCCTGGCAGTGGTTGCTTTGAGCAACCATTGCTTGCTGTTTGCTCTTTTAAAAAGTCAGGACTGCTGTTCATTTTGTCGGCATTATGGCTCGTATGAGCCACGAACCAAAATAAAAACGTTTGAAGCATTGTCATCCTTTACCTGCTGGACCATGTTCTTTCCCTAAGCTCCCGATCTAGCACAGCACTTAGGTGGGACCTTGCTCCCGGGGGCTCCTGCTCCTCAAGTGCTTTCCTGGCTGGCTGGTGATGTCAAATCCCAAGAAAAAACTCCCTGGAAGTCAGTGTAAGTGAGAAGAGATTCAGGTGCATGGACTTGGCTTGGTGCAGGATCAGGCCCTCGGTCTTTTCTCAACTCGGTGTGTTGGACTTTGCCTGTGCAGCTCCCAGGGGCCCGGTGGAGGTTGCAGGTTCAAGCCGCTGACATCTATTTGAGAATGTGCCTCTTTAGCTCTTCAGCACGTGAAATAATGCAAAAAAAAAAAAAAAGAAAAAAAAGAGAAAAAAAAAGAAAAAATATATAAAATAAACAAAGTACAATGTCTGTGGTAGAAGCAAGGCTTTTCAAATCTGTTTCTCAGGTAAACAAGTGACACTAATGACAGTGGAGTAACAGCCATCTAAGGGAATTGGGATCTGAAGCAGGAGGATCCCCTCCGTCTCGCAGGACGCTTGGGTTGCCAGACACATTTACTGAGCCTTTAAACACTTGGTGCAAAAGGAAACGAGAAATCCAATTGGTCTTTTCACTACCCTTCGCTAGCTAGACAGACAGACAGACAGACAGACAGACAGACGTCCATTTCAAAAGCACAAAGGGAAGACTTTAAACCTAAACGAAACCACCCACACCCAAAAAAGAAACCAAGGTACCAGTGAAAGTCCTTTTGTCTCTTAGTCCCGGTGGGAAGCAGGGTAGAAATCCAAGGAGCTGCTCTGTTCCGCTGCCCCGGCGCCAGCCGGGCGCTTCGACTGCTGCCTCCAGAGATGTGAATGTACTGCTCCTTGAGTTCCCTTCCATAGAACTAGAGGCACCTCGTTAGGAAGTTGCTCCTGTTTTATGGTGCTAAAGAAAACTTTTATTCCCCCCCTTGAGCATTGAAGAACTATTAAATGGCCCTTTTTATGAATGTAACATATCCATTTCTGTTCCACATTTTACACTGCGATTTTAACATGTTTGGAAATGATTTGCCTTTTTTCTTTTAGAATAAGCTTTATAAATATTCTGTAGAGTCAATTGAAGTATAATTCTTAAGGATCACTCTAAGACGCCTACAAAATCTTGTATATTTTTAAGTGTGCCAATTTGTAAAATATTTTGTAAGTGTATATTTTTCTTAGAAAAGTGCTGTGAAGTGTTTGTATGTGTGAGGTTTCCCTTTTTTTGCACCTTCGGGTGTTAATAAAAGGATGTATACTTAAAAGTTTCTGGTTTTAAAAACCAAAATACAAAGAAAAAAATTAAACTTTTGTTGGGAATTTTGTAATAAAAAGAAATGTTGTGAAAGAGTGTAGTGATATTGTGTAAAGGAAACTGGAAAATTTGTGAGCGCTTTGCTGTTTTATAGATCCTCTTGTAAATTATTCTTGTAATATTTTGGGTTTTGTTGTTCTTGTTGCAAAGGTTTTAAATATTTGTGACTGACTCTGTATGGTGAAAACGTCATATTGTTAACTTGCTGAGTTTTGTTATATTGTTTATGGAATAAATAAAAAAATTAAAAATCTCATTTTAAGATCATGTATGAAGAAGAAATTAAAACTGCCGTTTATTGAATATTAGGAATTGGTTTTTACTTGAGAAATGGAAACTTCGAGTCAACACAGAGTTATCACTTCACCTCCCAGGGGTGCAGAGATGGGGTTGGGTTTGCTGGGAGGGGAGGCTTTTTGGAGTTCCCATCCTGGCAGTGCCAGGGGGCACCTCCAGACTGGCCTTTTCCTGGGGAGGAGCAGGTGGGTGTGGTGAAATGCCACTGTCTTCATTTTCATATGGAAAAGGCGTTAAAATAACTTGGTTTAAAAATGACCATTCCTTTCTTTAGCAGTTGACAGGAAAAATGTCAGGGCGGGAGGGGCATTAATTCAGGCTGGGTCATTCCAAACCCTGCAGAAAGTGAGACACGGGCAGCATGTTCAGCAACTGGGTGCTGAACTGGTGAGGGGCTGGGAAATGATGCCCCAGAGCAGAGCTGGTGTCTCTGCCAGCTGCCCGTGGTCACAGGTGAGCAAAGCAGGGCACAGGATTTCAGGGGTTCTGCCACTCGTGCAGATCCCGATGCTTTCACAGGGTCACGGAATGTGCTGAGTTGGAAGGGACTCACAAGGATCAGCCAGTCCAACCCCCAGCCCTGCTCAGGATCATCCCCAAGGGTCACCCCCTGTGCCCCAGAGCATGGTTGATGTTGATAAACACCCACAGGCTTCCCCCCAAATTTTTTATGGGATTATATCTAAAGCAGCAGCTTTTGCTTTGCAAATACACTTTGTGTTGCAGCAAAAGCACTGGTTCAATAAAGCACTTAAGCATACACTTTATCTTAAGCATGTTGGAGATTACATCCCTCTTTAGCAAAGCATTTAAGTATGTGCTTAATTTAAGGATTTAATTAAGGATTTTAATTGTAGACTTCAGTATGTGCTTACCTGCTTGGCTGAATATGGGTGAGATTAATACATGCTGAAGATTTCTACATAAAGTAAGTGACTAATTCTGTCTGAATGAAGATGTTGCATTATTCTCAGACAAAGCAGTTAAAATAAAAATATGAAAATGGCAAGAGGCAGTTAACTCGATTCCTCCAGCTGAAAGAAGCATCCACGACCAAATCTGAGTTGATTAAAATCTAATATTATTAGTTATAACCTCTAAAGTGGCATTCCAGATCAATAGAAAGCGGCACCTTAAAAATGAACCTCCAGCTCATAAGCTTTAATTATGAGAAAGGAAGGATTCAACCACCCTGTCCCTCTCCTCGGTGATGACAGCGACCTTGAAATGGAAATGGCCACCAACTAATGGGCTGTGGTGTCATTCCCCCAGTCATTAGGGGCTTTCAGCTGATTTCCTAAGGAAAGAGAGCTTCTGAAATTGCATTGCCAGCCTGTCTTTTGGACAGTTTCCATAACTTTTCAACTCTGGCAAATTTCACCTAATTGAGAAAAACAAAAGGATTCCGAAGATACCAAGTTTCAACCAGTGGAATGCAAAACAAGGGGCTGGTTTTCTGTCTCTCCAGTGGCATTTGCTGTCATCGGAGAGCTTCCTCCCTCCCAGGACTGGGACAGGGTGCTGGTTTTGGCTGGGATGGGGTCAGTTTTCCTGCCAGTGCCTCGTACAGGGCTGTGGTTTGGATTGGTGCTGAAAACAGCGTTGAAAATGGAGATGTTTTTGTTACTGCTGAGCAGGGCTCACACAGAAGCCTTTCCTGCTTTTCCTATCAGCAAGGAGGTGGGACAGGACACAGCCAGCACAGCTGACTCCAAGCAACCTGAGGGACATCCCAGCATAAAGGTGTGGGAAGAGAAGGAAGTGGGGATTGAAACTTCACTCCTGCATCTTCTAGACATACCTGCAATCTCATCTGAACTGTTGCTTAGGAGGTTTGTTTTATTGCACACCTGGAGAGTGTGTAGGATTTGTGAGGCTGCACCTCAGGTCCTGTGTTCAGTTTGTGCACCCTTGGTGCACCCTTGATTCAAGGAGGACTTTGAGGGGCTGGAGTGTGTCCAGAGAAGGGAACGAGGTCTGGATGGTCAGACCTATGAGTAATGGCTGAGGGAGCTGGGAGCTTTCAGCCTGGAGAAAAGGAGGCTCAGAGGGGACCTTATTGCTCTCGCAGTGAAAGGAGGTTGCAGCAATGTGGGGTCGGTCTGTTCTCCCGGGCAACCACAATGGGACATGAAGACAGAGCCTCAAGCTGTGCCAGGGAAGGTTCAGGTTGGGCATCAGGAAGAATTCCTTCACTCTAAGAGTGGTCAGGCCTTGGCAGGGGCTGCCCAGGGAGGTTTGGAGTGCCCATTCCTGGAGGTGCCCTTCCTGCAGATGAGTCACCCAGGGAGATAACCCAGGCAGACAAAATGACATCACAGCTGCTTATCGACCCCTGTCACTGGGACACAAGGATTTAAACAAACCCAAGTGAATTTCTGTGGAATTTTATATCCTGCATCTCTTTGTTTTTCACATGAAGCACATGAGACACTTCTATGTTTCTTTGTCTATACCTGCACCTTTTTTTCTTTACTCTCAGATTTCATTTTCAGATTGCATGATTATGCAAGATTAGGCTTCCAGCCTTTTAATGGAAATAACAATAGGGGCAGCTTCAGACAGCAAAACCACTTGCTGAGAGAAAAGTACTTAAGGGATGTGTTCTCTGGAGCACAAGGCATTTCATAGCTTGGTTGTGTGGCAGACGTGTCTCAGGAACAGTGGCTGTAAGTTGGCCGTGAGGAAAAAGGGAAAGAAGGGAAGGGAAGGGAAG